>SJYA01002103.1:9480-224113 GCA_006410615.1 Neotragus moschatus | reverse complement strand
CCCAGAACAGACACAGAGACAGAAAGTAGTTCCATGGTTTCCAGAGGTTGGAGGGTAAGGTGGTCGGGGTCACGGCTCATGGGTACCAGGTTTCCATGGCTGGAAATGTTCTAAAATTAGACGCTTCTGATGTTTGCACAACTCTGGGAATGTACTAAAACCCACTCACTGCATTGCATAACTTAGACAGGGCATCTCACGTAAAGTGTACCTCAATAAAGCTGTTTTAGGAAAAGCAAACAGAAATGCTATGTAGACAAGGTAATGAATCGGGGTATGATGTCACGGTTACGCTAGATGGAGAGTCACAAAGGTCTCTCTGAAGAGGTGGCATGAAAGCTGTGGTCTGAGCGACAGGAAGAAGTGAGCCCCACGGAGAGCTGAACGAATCTGAGTCCAGACAGAGGACACCCAATCAAAGGCCCTCAGGCAGAAACAAGCTTAAGGTGGTCAGTGTGGATGGGCGAGGCAGGNGCTAGATGGAGAGTCACAAAGGTCTCTCTGAAGAGGTGGCATGAAAGCTGTGGTCTGAGCGACAGGAAGAAGTGAGCCCCACGGAGAGCTGAACGAATCTGAGTCCAGACAGAGGACACCCAATCAAAGGCCCTCAGGCAGAAACAAGCTTAAGGTGGTCAGTGTGGATGGGCGAGGCAGGTGGGGGTCAGATCATTTGACTCTTGTGCACGCTGGGAATAGGGATGGATTTGACTCCAATGGAGAGGAAAATCACTGGAGAGTTTGCGTAGGGGAGCAGCATAATCTCAGTTATGTTTTTTTAAAAAAATATTCTGGCTGCTGTGGGCAAAATGGATTATAGGGGGCTGGGACTCATTTTTCTTTGATGGAATAAAGCATTAAAAAATGGGCAAAAATAAGTAGGATTGATCTCTGCCTTAAAGGAGGTACAATGTAGTGGAAGAAATGACATATATATAGACAGACACCCATCCATCTCGGAGGGAGCAGAATGTGGAAAGTGCCCAGAGAGAGAGGTAGAAAGGGTTGTGGGAGCACAGAGGCAGACACAGTGTGATCTGCTTGGGGAAGAAGCATGTCAGTAAGGAAAACACGTAATCAGAAAGTGTCAGATGAGTAGGAAAAGAAGGGAGGGTGGTTTTCCAGCAGCCAAAATAGCATCTTCAAGGCGTGGCGGTGAGAGCATACAGGTACTATGAAAAGAAAGTGCACCATCCAGCTAATCTACAAAGTAGAAGACAAGACGTCATGGGAGATGCTACTAATGAGTCAACATTTATTAAGAGCTGACTATGGTCTAGGCACTATTTTAACATAAAGTGTGTACTAAAATATTTAGTTCTCAAAACTATTGTATGAGGTAGTGAAAAACTGCACTTTCCTCTTTATCAGTCAAGGCTCCCAAAAGAATGGCACACAAAATTTAGGACAGTTCAAGAGATGTTTATTTGCAAATGACTGTTTGGAACTTCCCTTGTGGTCCAGTGGTGAAGCATCCGCCTTCCAATGCAGGGCATGCAGGTTCGAGCCCCGCTCAGGGAACTAAGATCCCACATGCTGGGGGCAACTAAGTTTCCACATGCTACGACTACCGAGCCCGTATACCGCCACTAAGACACCACACAGCCAAAAAATGAAATAAACATTAACTAATACTAATAGTAAATAATTTAAAAAGAAAATGCCTATTTACAATGCCATGGGCAGAAATTAGAGTAACTACAGAGCAGAAGGCAGGAAACATGGATCGCCAAAATAGAACACTTGATAAAGTAAGGCTTGAGAAAGAGAGAGGTTGGCAGAACCTGGAGGATAGAAAGTCATATAGAGACCACCTCAGGATAAGTGATGACCGTTGGCCGAGGGATAAGCCACCCTGAAGGGTTCTTGAAGGGAGAGAACTAAGGGGGCGAACACCCTCTCTGCATCCTCGTCTCCCCTTTGCACCTCCTCCCAGAGCCTCCAACTGGGAGAGCAAAACCCGAAACCAAACACAGAGGGGCTCTGGTGACGTGGTCCATGCAGGCTGACCGCCAAGGCTAGAAAGCCTATGCGAAGAATGGAAAGACAGGGAATTTGGTACCTGCCCATCGAAGGTCTGGGATTTCAGGTGAGAAGTATGGTATTAAGCCAGTGTGTACAGAACAAGCACTGAAGATCTTTCATAAATTGGAAAAGAAAATGAGCAGAAACAGAAAACCAATAAAGAGTCTCCTAACTCTGAATAAGACGTAATAACCTAGACGTGATGGGAGAAGTGGAAAGAAGAGACAAATTCTAAAGCTTTGTTCCCCCCAAGAGCAATGTTAAAGATCAGCTCCATTGGATATGTCAGGTAATGGGATAGGATGGGGGAGCTGGGATAAAAAAGGGAAGTGACAAAGACCATATGAGAGGTTTTCAGCCTGGATAATGAAAGGAAAGAGTTCTTACTAATTTTTTCTGCATGTGAATATTCACAGCAGTTTTATTTGTAACTATGCAATGGCACTCCACTCCAGTACTCTTGCCTGGAAAATCCCATGGATAGAGGAGCCTGGTGGGCTGCAGTCCATGGGGTCGCTAAGAGTCGGACATGACTGAGCGCCTTCACTTTCACTTTTCACTTTCATGCGTTGGAGAAGGAAATGGCAACCCACTCCAGTGTTCTTGCCTGGAGAATCCCAGGGACGGGGGAGCCTGGTGGGCTGCCGTCTACGGAGTCGCACAGAGTTGGACACGACTGAAGTGACTTAGCAGTAGCAGCAGCAGGCAAAGGTATCAAACACCCAATTTTTTCTCACGTGGGGAATAGATAACAAACTTTGGTGGGTCCACACACTGAATTCTACACAGCAATAAAAAGGAACAAACTGGTAACACAACTATATAGATGAATTCTAAACTCAGTATTCTAAATGAAAGCAGCCAGACTCGAAATGCTATATACATTTGATTTTCCATTTTAGGAAACTCTGGAAAAGGGAAATGTTTAAGCTGAGAAACTATCTCAGTGGTTGCCAGGAGCTTGGACTGGAGGAAGCATTGACAATAAAGTGGCACAAAGGAAATCCTTATTATACTAGAGCTGTTCAGATCATTGGAAACATGATCTTGCCTTCTGCCCCATACTTTTCTTATTAGGAGAGTAAAAAGAAGAACAGTGTCAACCTTCCGCAGCTAGGATAGGATTAAGTGACACAAAATAACTGCAAAATAGCATGGCTCAAATATATGATCTAGAAGTACACCGTAAGGAAGCGNACTAGAGCTGTTCAGATCATTGGAAACATGATCTTGCCTTCTGCCCCATACTTTTCTTATTAGGAGAGTAAAAAGAAGAACAGTGTCAACCTTCCGCAGCTAGGATAGGATTAAGTGACACAAAATAACTGCAAAATAGCATGGCTCAAATATATGATCTAGAAGTACACCGTAAGGAAGCGCGTTCTCACTATTAGGGTGAAGGGTAATACAATGGAGGTCCAGGTATGTGAGTGTTACAGTTAAGGCTCTTTCATTTGAAGCCCAATTATGTGGACTTAAGTGGAAAAGGGAGAATTTATTACAAAAATACAGGATTATATCTCAAAACTTCAGGGCAGGAAGTATAGCTAAACATCCCCCTAAGGCAGGAGTCCCCCACTTCTGGTCCACAGACTGGTACCTTCTGCCAGGTCAGTGGTGGCATTAGATTAGAAATAATGTACACAATAAATGAACGTGCTGGAATCATCCCCAAACCATCCCCCTCATCCCCAGCCCTTGGAAAAATTGTCTTCTATTAAATCGATCCTTGGTGCCCAAAAGGTTGGGAACCACTGTCATGAGGGACTGGAATCAAGAATGGGCAATACATCCAAGGCCATGGACATCCCAAGTCTGCACAACTCATCACTTTGCTCCATTTGTGCCTCTTTTCACAAACCAGATTTCTCTGCCTCTCCGCATGCATGACTGAAGATGCAAGCTTCACTTCTAAGTCTGTATCACTTCCTAGTTCAGGCAGAGCAGCTGGTGTCTGCCAGCATTCCATATACCTGGGAGACTAGATCCAACCAGCCATGGCCAAGGGCACAGGATTAGGTAGTTCAAGCCCACCCTGCAGTGTAGGAAGGTCTCAGAGGAGGTCCACGTGCCAGAGGGGAAATGCCTGAGAGGTGAGGGAAAATGAGCTCACTGCTGGACGTTTCCAGTGGGAAGTGCACACAGAATGTCTTTGTCGGAATATCTAACACGCTATAATGATCCAAGGCCAAAATAAGAGTGAGTTGGCAGGAGGGTAGTCAGGGCTCGTGAAATAGAGGTGACAACTGAGGGCAGAGGTTGAAATAGAAAAGGACCAAGGAAAGAACCCTGGGGAATGCTTTAATTTTCAAAACAAGATAAGGGGTATCAGTGATGGTTACTAGGAAAGAATCCAGAAGACGGTCTGTGGAAGGGTAGGAAAAAAGACAAAGAATGGAGATTCGTGATGTCAGAAAGGGAAGAAGAGCTGGCTGATCCATGAGGCCACCTCCTCAGGACACTGTGAGCTTCTGGAGGGCAAGGGCTAAACCTGTTGCACTATGAGGGGCACAGTGCCCAGTGAGGAGCTAAATACATATCTGTTGATTTGAACAGAGAAAAGGAATAAATATAAGATAAAGCGAGATTGAGGTCTTTAGTGACCTGTAAGAACGCGATTACGTTAGAATGTAAAGGCAAAGTCAAGATAAAAGGAAGGAAATTTTTCAGAAATTTGATGGAAAAAAAAAGAGTGAAGTGACTTGAAAAGGAAGCAGAGTTAAAGGAATGATTGATTACTATCGTTATTATTTCTTATTTTCTGGATGGAAGAAACGTCTACATATTTAGAAAAAATAGTCAAGATATGTAGACTTGAATATATGTCTTGAATATATGTTCACATATATTCAAGACATGAACAACTAGTAGAACAGTTTTAAAGAAGGTGGGAAGAGGTGAGAGAGACTTTAGAAATCAGACAGAACTCTTCTCAGAGACTAAAGAGAAGAAAGGGAGCCTAAAGATACACAAAGAAAATCTGAGATAAAGAAGCACAGCTCTGGGGAAGTTTCCCCATGCACCTTCCATTTCTTGTTGAAGGAGGAATCCTCTTGTTGACTTGCCTGGGGCAGGGTTGGAGGCTGAGGATCATGGAGAAGACTGGAACTGCAACTAAGCAACACACTGCAAGTAGTCTTCAAGAAACAGGTCAAGGCATTCCCCAACAGTAGGAAGCCAGCCAAAGCTAGCGTGACCCCATTTGTTAGGGCCTCAGTTCACAGAACTGCAGGACAGGCTTCTGTGAAATTCAGAGGTTTGGGAACTGAAGAAAAGTCCAGTGGTGATCCCTGGGAGTAGAGAGCAACAGATTCCAAAGTAGCAATAAAGAGCCTGTTGAGAAGAGCTTAGCCAGGAATCAGGCTTCCCCGATGGCTCTGCAGGTGAACAAGCCACCAATGCAAGAGATCTGGGTTCGACTCCTGGGTGGAGAAGATCCCCTGGAGAAGGGAATGGTTATCCACTCCACTATTCTGGCCTGGAGAATTCCATAGACAGGACTGAGTGACTAACACTTCACTTCAGCCAGGAGTAAGAGCGGCAAATGAGGAAAATGACTGGAGAGCCTGGGACATTGGGAGAAGCACTGCCGCTAAGTTGCTTCAGTCGTGTCCGACTCTGTGCGACCCCATAGACGGCAGCCCACCAGGCTCCNCATAGACAGGACTGAGTGACTAACACTTCACTTCAGCCAGGAGTAAGAGCGGCAAATGAGGAAAATGACTGGAGAGCCTGGGACATTGGGAGAAGCACTGCCGCTAAGTTGCTTCAGTCGTGTCCGACTCTGTGCGACCCCATAGACGGCAGCCCACCAGGCTCCCCCATTCCTGGGATTCTCCAGGCAAGAAAACTGGAGTGGGTTGCTGTTTCCTTCTCCAATGCAGGAAAGTGAAAAGTGAAAAGTGAAAGTGAAGTCACTCAGTCGTCTCTGACTTTTAGTGACCCCATGGACTGCAGCCTACTAGGCTCCTCTGCCCATGGGATTTTCCAGGCAAAAGTACTCACAGAGAGGGAAAAAATGGGAAGCTATTTCAGAGGAGGAAATGTGAAGATCAAGATATCAGCATGCCAAGGAATGGCTCCAGCTCTGAAAAAAAAAACAGTTGAAAGCACAAAGGAATTAAGAAACATCTCGTGAGCTCCTACTTACCACTGTGGAGAGGCCCACACTTCCCAAAGGGCGGTCACCACAGAGGTTTTTAATCTCCAGGGCTGTTGGTTCCCACAAAACCCAAGTGTAGGAAAGTAGACATTAAAGTTCACCCTAGCATGTGATGAAAAGTGAAAGGAAATCATTACAAATCATACATACAGCATGGTTACAACTGTGGAGACGTACTTTATAGAAGGAAACAAGAAAGAAATGGGAGAATGGGGAAAATTACCAAAAGCTCATGCTTTTGATCCTGGGAGGATGCAACTATGGATGATTTAATGGTTTTCTTTCTTTTTGCCCCAACTCTTTGATTTCTGTAGGAGAAGTATTGTTGTTCCAAGGAAAGCTGGAAAGGTTTTGGAGTCAGGAGCACAGTTATAGTCACTCACAGCTGTAGACCACCCACCACGCCGGAGGCACTGTGCTTGGCGCTTTACATATTACTTCTAATCCTTATGACAATTCTTGCAGTTACTATCATCCCCAGTTCAGATGTGAAAAGCAACACTTGAAAATGATAAGGAACTTTGCCAAGTCCAAAATCCATCTGTCAACGTTAACTCACAGCCACTTTGATTCTATTCCGACTCTTTCTTATTAGATGTCTGATGCTTGATGAAATATTACACCTCTCTGAGGATCCGTTGCTTTACCTGTAATCATTAAACACACATATCCAGAAGAATGAGTTTACCGCCAGCTCAAAACCTGCATCAGAGCCACCAAATCAGCTCATGGGAGTGGGCTGCAAGGCAGTGGGCTTTCCAGGGTGGTAGACAATGAGAAGGTCCTTGTTCTATGGACCTAGTTATGCTGCTTGGCTAAAACACCAAGAGTGCCCAATGTTTGGAAACAATCTCTTTACTAGAAATACAAAGGTTGTTAGTTTAGGTTTTTCTAGGATGATGTTGTACGCCCAAACATAAAAGGGCAACAGTGGAGCAAGAGTTGAGCTATTTTCCCAGCTCGGACAGGCCCTTACGAATGCAGAGAGAGGCATCAGCAGCCCGGCAGCCCGTGGGAACTTCAGGGCCAAGGGAGAGCTCACGCAGGTGAGCCGCACCTGCTCCAGTGTTCAGCCCAGTTCTGCATCCCGAGTGAGTGAATCAGGCCTGACTGGGCAGGTGTGTGCAACAGCAGTGTTGGGGTGGAGGTGTCCTCTCACCAGCCTGCAACTCCTCACCCAAAATATTACAAATGCCTACTTCAAAGAGTGCATTGTCGGTTGCTAAGTCGTGTCCGACTCTTTTGCAACTCCATGGACAATAGCCTGCCAGGCTCCTCTGTCCGTGGGATTTTCCAAACAAGAATATTGGATGATGTGGATGTAAAAGAATATCTTTAAAGTATTTGGTACAAAAGCCCTGCTGAAAATATGACTTCATTAAATGGCAGTGGGTTTTTTTTTTCTGCTTTTCAAATTTTTAATATGGAGCCTATATTAGCTTTTATGGGTAAGAAAATGAATATTTAAATGTGCCTGCATTTCAGCTGCAGTTATTGGCTCAGATTGGAACTGAAATTAGTTATTACACTGAATGAAAGATACTCACCTTGTATTGATACATTATACATTTTTGTTTAGCTACACATGGAACACATATTAATTGTCATGGGCTTTTTTTTCCAAAGTAATTTTTTTCTTGAAACCTCATTATCAAGATCATCTTTCTGAGGGTAAGGTGCCTTTTGGGCATTTCTTTCCGTGAACCATTCTAGAACCATGTGTTTAAAATAAAATGCAGGCAATAGAATTAGAAACCCAAACACCAATCACAATAATCGGTAAAAGTGATGACAAGACAATAGCCGAGAGGTGGAAGCAATTCAAATGTCATCAATGGATGACTTACATATAGATATATATACCACATATAAACAAAATGGGGTACATGTTTATAATGAAATATTATTCACTCTAAAAAAGGAAGGAAATTCTGTCACATGCTACAATGTGGATGAACTTTTGAGGACATAATGCTAAGCAAAATAAGCCAGTCACGAAAAGACAAACACCATATGATATGATTTACATGAGGTATCTAAAGCAGTCAGATTCACAGAAACAGAGAATAGAGTGGTGGTTACCAGGGGCTGGTGGCAGGGGAAGAGAAGAAGTTGTATAATGAGTATAGAGCTCCAGTTTTGCAGGAGGCATTAATTAGGGTTCTCCAAAGAGAGAGGGATTTATTAGGAAGAATTAGCTTGCACAATTACGGAATCTGAAAGTGCCATGATCTGCCATCAGCAAGCTGGAGATTTAAGAATACCCATACTGTAATTCCAGTCCAAGGATAGTAGAAGACCAACATCCCAACTCAACAAGCCAGCAGGAAGGAGACAAACCCTCTTTTCTATGCTTTCTCTTCTATCCAGGCCCTCAACAGATGATGGCACCCACCCACACTGGGGAGGGCAGTCTACTTTACTGAATCCACCAATTCAAAGGCATCTCATATAGAAATATCCTCACAAACACACCCAGAAGTGNCCTCCTTCCCTGCTTCCCTAAATGGGCCTCCTGGGCTCCACATCCCTCTCTCTCATCCCTCCTCCACCACCCCCAACAAATCTCTCCTTGATCTTAGACCTGGTGGGCCTTGCCTGCCCTCCCCTAGCTTTTGTTAATATACACAGTGTTGTTTTGTAAACACAATGGATACTGACACCTGTCCTAGCAGTACACTTAGCTTACTTTATTTCTTTGGAAGTAGAGAGCTGGGAGGAGGGAAATTTGTGCCAAAGTCTCTCTCTTTTCAGTTGCCTCTTATTCATCTAGCAAATATTCATGGTGCAATTTCTGTCTGCTGAGCACTGCACTGGTGCTGCCAACAGGAAGCTGAACAAGACAGAGCCCCTGAGCTGGCCATCTGACTCTGAAAAATAAGGGTAATATCACCTCTCCTTCTGTGCAGGGCTGTCTGTTCTTCAGTAATACACTCACTTACGCAACAGAGGGGTGTTAAGCACCTTCCATCCTGCCAGGCACTTTGTAGGAGCTTTGAACAGGGACTCTGCTACTCAGGACCTTAATGGGGAGAGACTCAGAGGAGAACTGTTATCCCATAAGGTCACTGCGTGGGCCAGAGGAAGACTTCTCACGAACTGTTGCTCAGTTGTATCCAATTTTGCGACCCTATGGACTGTAGCCTGCCAGACTCCTCTGTCCACGGGATTCTCTAGGCAAGAATACTGGAGTGGGTTGCTGTTTTCCTTCTCCAGGGGATCTTCCCGACCCAGGGATTGAATCCTCGTTTCCTGCACCGCCAGCATTGGCAGGTGAATTCTTTACCACTGAGCCACCTGGGCTTCCCAGAGGTAGACTTGCCACTGCCTAAATGAGTCAGGAAAAGGCTCCATAGGTCCCTTGGAGCTAACTCTTGAAGGATTAAATTGCCTGGTGCAGGATGGAGAAGGGTGCTCACATGGGAAACACATATACTAAAATCGGAACGATGTAGAGATTAGCATGGCCCCTGCACAAGGATGACACACAAATTCATAGATCATTCCTTTTTTTTTCATTATTATTATTATTTTTTTTTAATGGAGAAGGGAAAGGTACACAGGCAACATCACAGGCAAGGGTAGAGAGATGTGAAAAGGAGACTGCTCAAGAAGGCATATTGATGTCTGTGGCTCTGGGTGGGTATGTGAAGGGGAGGGTAGGAAGGGTAGGAAGTGAAAAGTGAAAGGTGGGCTAAGCAGGCAATGGGAAGAGACCCCCACTCCTTCCTGCTGGGCCATCATTCACTAATCTAGGATGCTACTACCACTTCTCAATGCTCCAGAGGGCCTGGGGCTTTCTGCCCTTCACCTTTTACCCTGAAAATCTCATCTGTTCACTTGACCACATCTAACACTGTCCCTCAAGGATCTTTCTCTTCAGACAGTGACCTTGGCACCACTTGGCCCTAGGACCTCGTATGAGTCATCAGCCCACCTTGCAGACTGCCAACCATTACGGCAGGAAGAAATCTCAGGGTCCAAATGCTATACAAGAATTTAATTATGGATCACAGTTTAATTACTTAGTCTGGCTTTATATGACTTAATTTATAAATAGAATTTACAGTTCCCTTGTTTCTTTCTCCAGCCATTTAGCTCATTAGGCTCGGAGCCAGTAGTGAAAAGATAAGGCAGAGAGGGCAGGGTACTGGGAGAAGTTTACTCCAGCAAGAAGCATTTTATCACTGGTACTGTTAAGAATTTCCAGTGGGAGACGACCATAAAAAGGAGATAGACTTGCAGTTGGTTTTATTATTGTTTTTAAATCTTATAAAGCCAGTACCCATCCCCCTCCACTTCTCCCCCATTGCCTGCACCCAGGAACAACCACACCTCCATGTCTCTGCTCCACAGACAACTTTTAGTTCCACATTAAGGCCAGCTCTCTGCAACAACCTGCTGGGCATTTCCTGGAGGCCTTCCCAAAGAGCATTCATTTATTCCACCAGCATTAATTTCCATACCTACTGTGTGCAAGGCACTTTGGGCCAAGAAATTAAAAGCTGGGATAAAACACAATAATTAACAGTCACTGCCTACTCAGTATGCACCAGGCATTATGCCAAACATTGCATTTAATTTTCAGAATGAAGAAATGAGGCTCTTTTTGTTCAAAGCAGTGGCTCTGGACCCTGGCTGCATATTGGAGTCACCTGGGGAACTCTGATGCTGGAAACCATCCTCTGGAGGTTCTAGTTTCATTGACTCGCAGTTTGGCCTGGGTATCAGGTTATTAAGCAAAACCTCCTCAGGTCATCTGATGTGCAGCTATGTTTAAGAACCAATGATTTAAGTAATTTTCCTAAAATCCCACAAATAGAGCCGGGAAGGCAGGCAGGCTGGCCAGTCAGCCTCCTGAGCCTTACTATGTGCCAGACCCAGCTCTATGTCCTTTCACTACAAAGTGATAAAACAGATGACAAACGCCATAAAAAAAGATAAAAATACTATTGCAGGCCAAAGGACAATGAATGCAGGGAATCCTTTATGAAAGAGGTCACTTATGGGTAAATTTTTTCAAGAATTTTCAGGCTACACAGAAGTGGTAGAAAGGATCAGGTGGGACTTCCAGGCAGAAAGAACCATGTGAGCAAAAGTGTGTAGCTTGGGAAACATGGCAAATGGACAAGAAACAAGAAACAGATCCCGTGTGTGAGAAGACAGCTGAAGGAAATTTGGCAGGAAAGTCAGGGACAGGTTGTAAAGGACAAGGCTTCCCAAACCATTTGAGGCTGAGGTACATATGGAATAATGATCACATTTGTAGTACAAACCAAGGTAAGTGGACAAGGCTGTCACCATCTGTCTTAATCTGGTCAGGCTGCAATAACAAAATTGTTCTTTACCTGCTAAGTCATTTGACTCTTTTCGACCCCATAGACTGTAGCCCACCAGGCTCCTCTGTCCATGAGATTTCTCAGGTAAAAATACCAGAGTGCGTTGCCATGCCCTCCTCCAGGGGATCTTCTCAATCCAGGGATCAAACCCGTGCCTCCTGCATTGCAGGCAGATTCCTTACCACTGAGCCACCTGGGAAGCCCCACAATAACAAAATACCAAAGGCCTAAAAACAACAGAAACTTATTCCTCCTAGTTCTGGAGGCTGGAAGTCTGAGAACATGGCTCCCATAGATTCAGTGTCCGGTGAGGACCCACTTCCTCATCAACAGCAATCTTCCCACCATAACCTCACATGGCCAAAGGAACAAGACATGTCTCCAGTGTCTCTTTTATAAGGACACCAATCCCACTCAAGAGGACTCCAACCTGATGAGCTAATCACTTCTTAGAGGCCCCACCTCCAAACATCATCTCACTGGGTATTGGATTTGAACAACTCAGTCTATAGCCTCATCTCAGCAGATCCGACACACCTACTGGGAATCTTTGACATAAGGCCTGGCAAAGGATCCAAGAAGTCTAAACTTCAGTCTCTGGGTAATGGGAAGCCAATGAAAATACCATACTGAAATGAAAAGATTGTGATAGGATGGAAGTTGTGTGTTTTTAATGTAAATCCAGGCATTGTCACAATGACTTCCTAAAGGTAAAACCTGACTTGAATTTTCCACCAAACACTACTTGCGTGGTATCTTTCCTACCAGACTTGGGTCTTCAACAAAAGGGATCATGCCATACTCGTGTGTGTGTGTGTGTGTGTGTATGTTTCATTTTGTAATTCGTGTCTAGCACAGATCTTGACAGACAGAAGGTGTAAAATTAGAAACAGACGTTGGACCACTAGGGCTTCCCTGGTGGCTCAGATGGTAAAGAATCTGCCTACAATGCAGGAGACCCGGACTCAGTCCTTTGGTTGGGAAGATCCCCTGGAGAAGGGAATGGCAACCCACTCCAGTATTCTCGCCTGGAGAATTACACGGACAGAGAAGCCTGGTAGACTATGGTCCATGGGGTCACAAAGAGTCAGACACGACTGAGCGACTAACTGTTTGAACTACTCATTAAATTCCATTCAGCAGGCATCCACCTATTCCAAGGTTAAGAGGCAAAAGTTGATGCAAATCCATGTATATTAGAAAGAGAAGGGGTGTAAGAGTCAGAGGACCATAACATCCTATCTTTTAACTTTTGCCTTATATATTGAGGTGCTCCTATGTTGGGTGCATACATAAATATTTAAGGTTGTTATATCTTCCTGGATTGATCTGTTGATCATTATGTAGTGACCTTCTTTGTCTCTTGTAATAGTCTACTTTAAAGTCTATTTTGTTTGATGTAAGTATTGCTACTCCAGCTTTGATTTCTGTCTGCATGGAATACTTCATTTTCAGTCAGTGTCTCTAGATCTGAAAAAGAAATATATATATAAGAATTGATATATATATATATATATGAATCATTGTACTGTACACCTGAAACTAACACAACATTGTAAAATCAACCATACTTCAAGTAAATAAATAAATAATAAAGATTGGGGGAAAAAATACACAACTTGGAAGTCCTGGGCAGACACACTTGGTTTCCAGGGATATTCCCTTTGCTAGTCTCAGTGTCTCTTCTGTAACAGGAACAGTAAAACCTACCTAGCAGCACTATTGTGAAATAGCACATCGCAGAGTGCTGACACACAGTAGGCCCTCAGAAAAGTCTGTTAGCTTAGCCCCAATGCCCTTGACCATATTTTATTTTCAAATTCTTCGACTCAAATAATGAGGATCACATTAATGACACTAATTTGTCTTATGTATGCTGCTGCTAAGTTGCCTCAGCCGTGTCCGACTCTGTGTGACGCTATAGACGGCAGCCCACCAGGCTCCACCATTCCTGGGATTCTCCAGGCAAGAACACTGGAGTGGGTTGCCATTTCCTTCTCCAATGCATGAAAGTGAAAAGTGAAAGGGAAGTTGCTCAGTCGTGTCCAACTCTTAGNTGTATGCTGCTGCTAAGTTGCCTCAGCTGTGTCCGACTCTGTGTGACGCTATAGACGGCAGCCCACCAGGCTCCACCATTCCTGGGATTCTCCAGGCAAGAACACTGGAGTGGGTTGCCATTTCCTTCTCCAATGCATGAAAGTGAAAAGTGAAAGGGAAGTTGCTCAGTCGTGTCCGACTCTTAGCGACCCCATGGACTGCAGCCCACCAGGCTCCTCCATCCATGGGATTCTCCAGGCAAGAGTACTGGAGTGGGGTGCCATTGCCTTCTCCATTGTCTTATGTATACTCTTTGTAAATATTTGTCCTATTGGACGTGGCTGCGGAGCTGCAAGTCCTGAAAGTTCTGCCATTGCTTTTAGTTAGCCTTCTACACGACCACCAGGTAGGAATCATCATACCTATCATTTACTGAGAATTTGCTATGTTTCAGGTCCAATGCAAAACATTTATATACTATCTGCTTTCATCTTTACAATAAGCCTAAACAAGGGTTGCCAAATCCGGCCCTGGTCTGTTTTTTTTTTTTTTTTTTTGTATAGCCCACAAGTTCTGAACAGTTCATACATTTTTGAAGATTTGACATATATATACACACACACACACACACACACACACACACACACACTACATAGCTAGTGGGAACCTACTGTGCAGCATGGGGAGCCCTGCTCAGTGCTCTGTGGTGACCTGGATGGGTGGGATGGGGTGAGATGGGAGGGACATTGAAGAGGGAGGGAATCTATGTGTACCACCAGCTGATTCACTTCCTTGTACTGCAGAAGTTAATGCAACACTGTAAAGCAATTGTGCTTCAATAAAAAAAACAAACAAAAAAGGTATTCCACGAAGACTATATATATATACTGCAAAACCCGAGATATTAATTTTATTATTTTTTAATTGATGGAAAATTGCTTTACAATTTTGTTAGTTTCTGCCATACAACAACATGAATCAGTCATAATTATACATATATATCTTCCTTCTTGAGCCTCCCCCTCCCCTCCTCCATCCCACTCCTCTAGGTCATCACAGAACTCCCTGTGTTATTTAGCAATTTCCCACTAACTAGAAAATTAGAGACACCAAGGGAACATTTCATGCAAAGATGGGCTCGATAAAGGACAGAAATGGTATGGACCTAACAGAAGCAGAAGATATTAAGAAGAGGTGGCAAGAATACACAGAAGAACTATACAAAAAAGATCTTCACGACCCGGATAATCATGATGGTGTGATCACTCACCTAGCGCCAGATATCCTGGAACATGAAGTCAAGTGGGTCTTAGAAAGCATCACTACGAACAAAGCTAGTGGAGGTGATGGAATTCCAGTTGAGCTATTTCAAATCCTAAATGATGATGCTGTGAAAGTGCTGCACTCAATATGCCAGCAAGTTCGGGAAACTCAGCAGTGGCCACAGGACTGGAAAAGGTCAATTTTCATTCCAATCCCAAAGAAAGGCAATGCCAAAGAATGCTCAAACTACCGCACAATTGCACTCATCTCACACACTAGTAAAGTAATACTCAAAATCTTCCAAGCCAGGCTTCAGCAATACGTGAACCGTGAACTTCCAGATGTTCACGCTGGTTTTAGAAAAGGCAGAGGAACCAGAGATCAAATTGCCAACATCTGTTGGATCATGGAAAAAGCAAGAGAATTCCAGAAAAACATCTATTTCTGCTTTCTTGACTATGCCAAAGCCTTTGACTGTGGGGATCACAATAAACTGTGGAAAATTCTGAAAGAGATGGGAATACCAGACCACTTGACCTGCCTCTTGAGAAACCTATATGCAGGTCAGGAAGCAACAGTTAGAACTGGACATGGAACAACAAACTGGTTCCAAATAGGAAAAGGAGTACGACAAGGCTGTATATTGTCACCCTGCTTATTTAATTTCTATGCAGCGTACATCATGAGAAACCCTGGGCTGGAAGAAGCACAAGCTGGAATCAAGATTGCTGGGAGAAACATCAATAACGTCAGATATACAGATGACACCACCCTTATGGCAGAAAGTGAAGAGGAACTAAAAAGCCTCTTGATGAANACCTCCGACATGAACTAATATTTATGCCTACTACCAGCAAGAGGAAAGACACTAGAGGGAATAATCGCAAAAGAAACTATATTAGATCTAGACAAAATTAAGAAATTCCATTTTCTCTGCGAATCCTGGGAGATGCATGAGTTAAGTTTTGTGAACCTACAGCATATGTTTCAGTCACATTACTTATTCAGGCTGCAGACTTCTTGATGTACATATGGTTCTTCTGATCTTTCCAAATAATTCCATAAGACCCCAGAGTGCACAAGTTGGAAACATTAGGGCTAGCAGGAAAGGCGCTTATTGAGGGGGGAGTGAGAAAATGAGGCCAGGGAGGCAGATTTTTGAAAACCACCTCTTGTGCCATACCACAAATTCAGAGGAGAGCCAAGAACCATACAAAGGTACAAAACGTCCAGAATAGAAAGAGGTTTTTGAGGAAGGGAGTGATAGAATCAGATCTGGGTTTTGGAAAAATGATGCTGTCAGTATCGGAAGAGGGAATTTACAGAGAAAGAGATTTGCAGACAGGGAGCAGACCTAGGAGGCTATAGTCCTTAATCAAACAAGAAATGCCCTAAATTAAGGCAGTGAAGGCGGCGGGGGGCGGGGTGGGGGACATTAAATCTTATGGATCACTTTTTACTTCCTTTATCTTACCCTGACTGCTGCGGTCACCATTTCTGCACAAACTTGAACTAGGGGTGTGTGTGTGTGTGTGTGTGTGTGTGTGTGTGTGTGTGCGGTCACCATTTCTGCACAAACTTGAACTAGGAGTGTGTGTGTGTGTGTGTGTGTGTGTGTGTGTGAGTCGCCCAGTCGTGTCCGACTCTTTGCAACCCTATGGACCGTAGCCCACCAAGCTCCTCTGTCCACGGCATTCTCCAGGCAAGCTCCTCCAGGGGATCTTCCCGACCCAGGGATTCAAACCCGAGTTTCCTGCATTACAGGCAGATTCCTGAACTGCTAAGCCATCCCGGAAGCCCCAACTAACTCTGAGCAGGTGTAAATGGGAGGTGCATATGACCGCCCTGCTTCTCTACTCAAGGCGTCTCTGAAGTTGCTGCCCAAGCCCCTACTCTGCAGTCTCACAAAACAATCCAACAAGACGAAGGTGTGAACACTTGGGGGCATCAGCTTGCCTGTTGCCGGATGGGAGTGTCCCAAGTGGACAGTTCTGAGAAGAGTCTCCTAAGGCTCCACAGAAGCCCTCGCAGGATCGGGACCCCGCAGCAGTAACCAGACCGGGACCGCGACCCTGACTGGCCTTCTTTTCCTTCCAGATGTCCATGCCTCTCCCTCTCACAGCTCCTTGGGCCTGCCCTCGAACAAACCACCGTCCACAGCTCTTGTATTAGGTCTTGTCCTTTGTGGAACCCAGGCTATTGCAGGTAGCCACAGCACCAGCTCCTCAGATGAGGTTCGGTGCCAGAGAAGGAGAGGGCTCCACAGTGGCGGGGGTTTCCGGTGTGCGTGACGGAAGGACGTGAGCTGGGGCTAAGTGACGTCACTGCCTCCCTCCGCATGGCGCGCACGGCTCTCTTTATTCCTCGTGGCTAGAGCCCGGCTCCTGGCCTCTGAGAAGCTGGCTCGGTGAAGCTCTGGCTTCTTCAGGACCGTTTGCTTCCTGCCTTTAGGATATGTGGTTTCATTTCTGTGTTGTCTTCTCTCTTGCTCTTCTTCCTCCTCATCCCTCCATTCCTTTTATCCCTCATGTCTTTCTTTTTCACTCACATCACACAGTCCATTTTCATGTTCTGAGGTAAAATTCTTTTCTGAAAGCTTTTCTTGAAAAATAGTTGGTTTACCACAATGTGGTAGTTTCAGATGTATAGCAAAGTGATTCAATTATATACATATATATATATGTTCCTTTTGAAATCATTTTTATAATTCTCTCCCATTACAGTTATTACACAATAATGAGTAGAGTTCCTTGTGCTGTACGGTAGGTCCTTGTTGATTATCTTTTTATACAGTTATTTCTGTTGTTTAGTCACTAAGTAGTTGTGTCCTATCCTTTGACCTCATGGACTATAGCCCGCTGGGCTCTTCTGTCCATGGGATTTCCCAGGCAAAAATATTGAAGTCCATTGTCATTTCCTTCTCCAGGGGATCTTCCCGATCCAGAGATTAAACCCAAGTCTCCTACATTGGCAAGCAGGTTCTTTACCACTGAGCCACCTAGGAAGCCCATTTTATGTAGTAATAATATGTATATTTTAATCCCAAACTAACTGAGCCACACTTATGTACAAAGGGAACCAATAAGTAAATTGGTACTAAAGATAAGAAGCCAAGAGTGAAAGTAACCCATCATTTCACAGGGTGATTTGCTAGCAGGGTGGTCTGGTAATTTGGGGTTTCCTGGGCATCCTAACTAGGTTTTTCGCAAAAGGCAACCGTGACTGAGTTTGATTCTCCACCAAGGGTACAGAGGATGCCTTCCTGTACAGGTGGAGCGTAGAGGCAGCCCCCCTCTCTCAGAGGCCTAGTGCAGGGTTGTATCAGGGCAAGTGCAGCTGCACTGGTTGAGTTTGTCTGCTCCTGAGCCATGTTGCAATGAGACTCTCTTTCACACTGTAAAGTCACGGTGACAAAAATGTGAGTGTGGAAACATGAACAAATTTTTACTGAGCAATACTTCCTTACTCTGCCTAGTTAGACTTGTTGGAATAAAATCCTAGACATTTTTGGTGATGCAAAGAGCCTGTTTTGTTGCTTTTCAACTCAGATCTTGGGTATGACAAATGACAGTGAAGCTGTGCACCCTATGTATAAAGTTGCCAGAAGCTTACAAGTGACACAAAACTTTACCACTATGCCACCCCTGCCCTGCAGCCACACACCCACTCCTTTCTCTCTCTGTTCCAGAGAGAGAAATCCAGTTCCTTTCTTATAATCTACAAAGTGCATACCAAAAGAAGCTGCTATGTTAAGACAGAGTCTTAAAAACCTTTTTTCCTGTCTTTGTAGCAAGCTATCATTTTTCATTTCCTTCTAAGTCAGACACCACCTCTGAGATTTACCTCTTTTCATTGATGTCAGCAGGAACTGACCTCTTGTCTAGCTGTCCTGAATCCCTATTGTCAGTTTGCCTTTGACCAGAAATATCTATATAAGCAGAGAGGGAATGAGAGCATTTATCTCTTTAAAAAATTCCATGTTCTGTGTTCAAGGTCAGTTTCCCAAAGATTCACTTGAGGAGTGGGGGTGGGGGTGTTGGGGCAACCTGCCAATGGGCCTGGGTCAGAAGCAGCTGGATGAGATGCCATTTTTTCACAAGGAAACAGTGGCAAAGAAATTTGTTTATGCCTTGTCATGACTGGACAACCCAAATACCATCAAGCCTGCATCAGCACTCGGGTCTGGGTTTTGTCATTGTCGGTCCCTCTGGTATTTAGAAGAGATGCTGGCTCAGGAGGGCCAACAGAGTTTAATTTCCAAATGCATCTGAAATCCTTTAAGCCTTTTGTTGGAGCCATTGCAAAATCATAGTGGCTATAAGCCTTTTTTTTTTTCCCCCTTCAGTGGTTGCATCATAGTCACCAAGACAAGCACAACTGACTCTTTCTCCAGAGAGACGTTGGCATCTGTGGTCCAAAGGTTAAGCATGCTGGGGCCTGGCGAGGGGAATTGCATTTCATTGGAGAGTCCAAGTGGGTGCAGGCTGAGCTCAGCAGCCGCTCGGGAGCAAGAAGCAATTGCTGGCTGTTCTTTCTCCAGGGGAATGCGAGCAGCATATGGTGTTCTGTGTGTGACACAAATGGTTAATTTCCACCAGCTTTTCTGTAGTTTCAGCAACTCTGGGATTAGAAGGGACAGGTTCTTTACAATTCCCTCCAATATCTCTCAAAGTTACTTTCCAAGTCTTTGCTTTTGTTCTGCTATTTCTCTTTCTGTGGCTTTATTTTGCTTGGAGGTAAACACTTGGCTTGGGATTGAGAGGGGATTTAACTGCTTTGATTTTTTTTTTTTTTTTTGCTTTTGCTTTTACCCAGGGTCACTGGAACAGTAATATCAAATCTTGAAATAGTCTTAAATGTTTCTACTCTACGTATATGTGCAAACACTTCACACACATACCTGCACACACACATGCTCATCTCCTTCATTGCTTCCCTCATAGCTCAGTTGGTAAATCATCTGCCTGAAATGCAGGAGACCCAGGTTCGATTCCTAGGCCAGGAAGATCCCCTGGAGAAGGAAATGGCAACCCACTCCAGTATTCTTGCCTGGAGAATCCCATGGACAGAGGAGCCTGACAGGCTACAGTCCATGGGATCACAAGCGTCGGACACGACTTAGTGACTAAACCACCACCTCCTGCATTGCGGGCGGATTCTTTACGGACTGCACTTGGGCTCACACGCATTCATATTCATTGAATTGTCTTTAAACCTGTCAGACAAAGGGGTTATTACAGTCCTCATTTTACAGATGAGAACATTGAGGTCTAAATTACTCGAGACATAATCCCAGATCCAAGCCAGGTTTTTCTAGCACAAAACCTATTCCTAATCATGATATCATAATGCCTATCAATAGCACATACCTGACTCGTTTTCTCAGAATTGTGTTTTTGAAGAAGATAATTGTATCATTGCTTTTTCATAGCAACAAGTTCTGAGGGGAACAATGATAATGATTACAACTATAATTATTGATACTTTTAAGGATTCAGACACAACCATTGGAGCCTACATAGAGTATCCCACTTAAATTTGCACATATGTAAATAATAATATATATTATTTCCACTTGACCAATGAGAGAAGTAAAGCTAAGACTTTTTAAGTAAGCAGCCTGTCCCAGGTCACACAACAAGCAAAGGGCAAACTGGAACTCCAACTCTAATCAGCTGATGAGAAGTCTTAAAACTTCTCAGAGTCTGTTCCACTTTTTTCTTATGGTTTTCCTAGGGGGAAAGTCCCAGAAGAGTGTAGTTGTAGGACTTCTCTGGTGATCCAGTGGCTAAGACTTCCCCTTCCAGTGCAGGGGTTGCAGGTTTGATCCTTGGTCAACATGCTTAGCAGCCAAAAAAAAAAAAAAAAACATAAAACAGAAGCAATATTGTAACAAATTCAATAAAGACCTTAAAAAAAAAAGTCCACATCAAAAACAATCTTAAAAAAAAAAAAAGAGCATAGTTGTTTAGTCATTTTTCAGTTTATCTGTGAGTGCTAGCATCTTATTTCTAATACACAGAGAAATTTATGCATTGAACATATTATATAAGTACATTTAGAGAGAGAAATGTTTCATAAAATGAAAAACAAGCATTTACTATACTTCAGCTATATGCCAGGCCCTAGGAATACTAACATTCAAAGGAACCTTCAGTACATAGACAAGGAGGCTCTTACATAAATGCTTTCAATAAAAAGTAGTGAGAACAGTGAGGGCCTATAGACCTCACGCCCAGATGCATGCGGTCTATAGCATTTAATGCAGTCGAGGCTCTGGGAGGCCCTGGGAGGCCCTGGGAGGCCCTGGCACCACACATTCATTGTTTGCAGATGCTTATGTCTTCATGGCTAACACAATGTTAGAGGATAATCATGTTCTTAGCAATTCATGGAACTGATAAACAAAGTAAAAGACCCCCTACTGCCTCCTGAAGAATGGAACTACACAGCAAGACCATCTCAACACAGATACCCCCACCCAGCCCGGCCTGCCTACCAGGACTCCCTTCTAAGGATGCTGAGCAGCCAGCAACCCTGCATCACCTCCATTTCAGCACCAAATGACTTGAGTAGGTAGACACCCTTCTTAAAGTCTCTCTCCCTCAAAACCTGTACCAGGATCAGATACACCACCGGTAGTTCATTTCTGAATGTGTTTGCCACTTTCTGCTCTTTGGATTATTCCCTAGACTCCCTAGTGGCTCAGATGGTAAAGCGTCTGTCTGCAATGCAGGAGATCCGGGTTCGATCCCTGGGTTGAGAAGATCCCCTGGAGAAGGAAATGGCAGCCCACTCCAGTATTCTTGCCTGGAAAATCCCATGGACCTGGAGCCTGGTAGGCTACCATCCACGAGGTTGCAAAGAGTCGGACACGACTGAGAGACTTCGCTTCACTTCACTAGACTCTGTACTCCACACCAAAAAAGACTTGAGTTTTTCTTTTTGAAATGACTGATAATGATACAAAGTGATAGTGCCTCTAGGTTTGTATTTTTAAAAAGAAAAAAAAAATTTCCGGACCAAAAAGCAAACAAACGAAAAACACACACACAAAAAAACAAGCAACAACAAAACCTTAAACCACAAGACCTGGAGATGATTTTCTTTGCTCATCACCAGATTTGAAAGCTAAGTGGCTCCATTAGGCTGGGCCATGAGAATAATAAGTAAAATAGAGGAAATCAGTAAGGAAAGAGAAGAGTAACAATGAGAAGAAGAGGCAAGACTTCCCAGACCCTGGGAGATGGGAGCCCTTGAAACTTTCCAGTTTCCTACAAATTTCAGTGGGACCCATTTCTACTTCCCCTGAGTGCTGCCAATTTCTCTGTTTTATTTAATAAATCTTTTTATGTGTTTTAGCTGGACTGAGTTTCTCTTTCTTCCTACCAAAAGATGCTTGACAAGAAAACCTTCAAATCCTCCTCTGAGTAATAAATTTATCGTTTTAGTCCACCGTTTTGCCTCAAGAATCAGACCCAATCAGAACTACTTATGATCCATCAGATGCATTTAGCCTTTTGCTCCTGTTCTGTCCTGGTTGATAGAGCAGGCTTGGAATGCCCATCGCCTACAAGTTTTAAGTGTCCACAGCCCAGTCAGCCTTTGTGCCCCAGCTGGAAACTTCCTCCATATGGCTTCTTGGAACCTTTCTGTCTACGAGTAATTTCTCACTCCCCCAGAGAGCCTTTTATGTAGGTTTCCTGGCTGTGGCACTTTCTCACTTACAATAGAGCTGTCAGGATACCCAGCTTATCTTTCCTCGTAGAGTATAGAGTGTAAGCTCCTGGGGGCACAGACTTTTGTCTTATTCTTTCCAAACTCCACCAGTGTTTACTTAGCACACACTAAACATTCAGATGCTACTTACAGAACTAGTGGGTTGGGGGGAATGAATGAATTCAAATTACCATAAAGCATAATTAACTGAAAAATGTCAATACTCCAATTTTGGAGGGGAAAAAAGAAAAGTAGAGAACTCAGATCATATCAACTATAATATATAGTCAAAACACAAATTACAGGACTTCGGAGGTTACTACAAATTCAATCAGGCCTTAATCTCAATTGAACTTAATCTCTAAGGTTTCTTCCAGCACCCAAAAAATCCATACTTATGTGATTCTATATTTCATACATCTACAGTACTCCACAGGGAGACCTGAGGTTAGGGTTTGAGCCTTGAGATGCTGTACATTTGCGGTGACTAAAAGAAAATCCTGTTGAAAAAAAAAATTGCAATTAAACAAAGAGTTAAATTTTACTTGACAAAATAAGAAGGAGGAGGGCGGGAAAGATGAAGAGGGGGGAAGTGGAAGAGGGGAGGAGGAGGGGGAAGGACTGTGCTGTTATCCATTTACTATATAACATTGTATGTAATTATTTCTTTTAATTACAGCTTCTTAGCTCAATTCTGGGCTTACTCAGTGGCTCAGCAATAAAGAATCCTCCTGCAATGCAGGAGCCACAGGAGACATGAGTTCAGTCCCTGAGTCGGGAGGATCCCCTGGAGGAGGGCATGGCGACCAGCTCCAGTATACTTGCCTGAAGAATTTCATGGACAAAGGAGCCTGGCAGGCTACAGTCCATAGGTTTGCAAAGAGTCAGACACTACTAAAAGCAACTTGGCATGCATGCAGCTCACTTCTACTGAAATATAAGTGCCATGAGGGAGTGATTTTTATTTCACTCACTGATGTATCCCTATATATGCCTATAAGAGTGCTTGGCAGAGAGGTAATACACAGTAAATAATTGCTGAAAGGATGACTGAATGATGAATGAATAGGAAACATGAAAACAGGTAAGATGTAGCCTCTGCCCTCAATACGCATCCAGGGCTTCCCTGGTGGCTCAATGGTAAAGAGTCCACCTGCAGTGCAGGAGACAAGGGTTCAATCCCTGGGTCAGGAAGATTTCCTGGAGGAGGAAATAGCAACTCACTGCAGTATTCTTGCCTGGAAAATTCCATGGACAGAGGAGCCTAGTGGGCTACAGTCCATGGGATCACAAAAGAGTCAGACCCAACTGAGCTACTAAACAACAACATATACAAAGTAAAACACATTTTGGGTGCCTTGCCCAGATCCCCTTAAGCAACCAACGCCCCCATGCCTCAGCTGTTGTTAGTGTCTGCAGACAGCTGGCAACTGTCTGCTACTCCTGAGAATCGACTTAGTAGGTGGGAACACCTCTCCCAGAAAGACCTGGGATGTTGCATGCTAATTCCAGAGGTGGCCACTAGCCAATGGTTGACTAATAAAGGTATCCAAACAGTCCCTCCCTTGCCTCAGCATGGGGAAGTTCTGTGGGGTTTTTACCATCTGGGGTTCTTCCATGAGATCGAGCTAAAACTAGCCTTCAGCTAAGTCTACATCTTCACCTGGCCCTTCTTACACTGCTTTTCTCACTTCCTCCCTTACAGATTGCCTGAGAGCATTCCCTCAATAAATCAGGGAAGGGGCCGACAGAGAATGAGATGGTTGGATGACATCACCAACTCAATGGACATGAGTTTGAGCAAGCTCTGGGAGTTGGTGATGGACAGGGAAGGCTGGCATGCTGCAATCCATGGGGTCGCAAAGAGTCAGACACAACTGAGTAACTGAACCGAACTGAGAACATTCCCTCAGTAAATCACCACCAAAAAAATCCTTGTCTCAGGCTCCTCATCTCAAGAACTGGTGGTGAGACTGAAAGGGGAATTACTTGTTACATCTGATGTGCCAGGCACCACTTTTGAGATACTATATCCATTTTGAAATTTCATTTAATCCCACCTTCACAACCAATTTTCAAGACTGTTATTATCATCCCTAAATTACTGATATAAGCTGACCAATTTACTTAATCATTCTATGTGGTCCAAGTAGGATTTGAAGCCTGACCTACCTAACTCCAGAATCTCTGTGCCTCATATTATACAACATTTTTGTTGTTTGGCACTAAGTTGTGCCTGACTCTTTGCAACCCCATGGACTGTAGCCCTCCAGACTCCTCTGTCCATAGGATTTCCCAGGCAAGAATACCGGAGTAGGTTGCCATTTCCTTCTCCAGGGGATCTTCCCAACACAGGGATTGAACTCGTGGCTCCTGCATTGGTAAGATTCCTACCACTGAGGAATCCTAACGTTAGGCAGGAATTTATTCATATGCTTTGAGGACCTTTTCAATGACAAAAAGAGAACTACATGAGATTTTTGTGGCTGATCCTCAGTTAACCAGAATATGCAGTTAATCACAACAGCCTTTAAATTCAAGGTAATCAAATAGTCTTTCTCAGACAGGCTATCCTTTCACATTCTGATGAGAGTCTGACTTAGGNTTTGAGGACCTTTTCAATGACAAAAAGAGAACTACATGAGATTTTTGTGGCTGATCCTCAGTTAACCAGAATATGCAGTTAATCACAACAGCCTTTAAATTCAAGGTAATCAAATAGTCTTTCTCAGACAGGCTATCCTTTCACATTCTGATGAGAGTCTGACTTAGGAATTGACATGTTAGGGAGTCTTTCAGTACTCTTCACTGCCTCAGATCTTTAAGTAAGACCTGGCCCTATGAGAAAGTAGATATCTGTTGACCTATTCTGTTGACTGATGAAGACATTCAGACATTGAGTGATGTTTCCCAAGGCCTTATAACACATCTTCATCAGAACAAAACATTTCAAATTCCTTACCCATGCCTCAGATGTTCAAATTGTTAGCTTACACAAACCCACAGCTTTCACCATTACTGAGAGCGATGAGTCTCTGATAAAAATCTGTTTTGACTCAAGTCTGATTCTACTGGTCAAGAATGGGAAAAAAAATATTTACACTTGAAGAATTATCATCTTTCCAAGGCAGAGCATCCATGGACCATATTAAATGGAATTGGGGGAGGATATTATGTAGAATTAAATTCTTCAAAATATTTAAAACTAAGAGCAGTGGACAATTCAGACATTTCATTGAGATCCTTGGGCTACTTTATTTCCAGAGCCTACTCATTTGGAAGTGTATTTTATTTTTATAACGGAGATTTTTGAACTCTTAAATACTTGAGAAATAAATTTTTGCAGGTCTGAAAAAGAAGAGATAATAAGCAGATGTATTATAGGCCAAATGTGGGCTAGAATGACAGAACAGAAACATGATACCCATAGAATGGGAAATTATATTGAAACTGGCTCATGGATATTTCTGATTTTTCAGGGGAATTACTATAAAAGGGATATAAGTTATAATTGTGGAGTTCTGTGTTCTTCTATCACTGGCATTTTTTTGTTTCAATAAAAGCAATGCTCCAGATCTTCAGACCCTATCTAGATTTGATTTGCATTTGGCAACAATGGATTTTGTATCAAAGAAGAAAATACAAAAAAGAGATTTCATATAGGTCTCTAGTTAAAAGAAGGAGAATTGCAATGTAATACCCAGTGCATAAAAAACAAAATTGATAACTTCATTTTGTTAATGAGTGTGCTTTTTTACCTGTTTTTAGACAACTCCTTTCTCTAAAGCTGAATCTCCCAAAACAAAGATCGGCAAACATACATTTTCATTGTAATAATGAGCACTTGGATGTCAACATTTCAAATAATGAGTATAACATGAAATTCAAAAATAGTGTCATTGATTGGAAAGCCTAATGTCCTGAGGCTGAGAGATCTGGATTCCAGCCCAACACAAACTAATTGTGTGATATTGAGCATTCACTTATTCTTTCTTGATTCCCTTTTCCTCATTTGCATATTGAGAAGATTGAACTAGACAATTTCTCAGATTTCTCCCAGCTCTGTATGTGAATTCACATTTGTAAGATTAGTTTAAGTACTTTGGAGAAAGACCTCAAAACCTCTATAATCATTTTCCCAAATTAAGTGAATTATATTTTTCAGAGCACTTCTTTCAAGGCTATGATGAAATGATGAAACCTAGCTTTCTCCCCAGAAACATATGTCATGCTGACCTGCTCCTTTGAAATATATCAGTATTGTTACTGAAAGCATGTTGAGGTCAAATATGGGAACAAGGAAAATGTGATGGACATAGTGAAAGGAAATTATACAACAGCAAAGATCTAGGTAGCGACTCCAGAGAAATACTTAAGACTAAAATGGTTGGACATACAATATAAATCTAGATAAGTCAGAAGTCAAATGCATACAAATCAGCCAACACAAGAAGAACAGAGCAAATGTGGTAGGTCAGAGTCTGGGATCAGAGAGTGGATATTAATAGCATTGAAGAACAGAAAACATCAAAGAGAGATCAGATTTTAGGGCATAGCTTATTTCCTCTCTATGCTGTTTATATTATGGGTAGCTGTGCCCTTGTATGCTCACTGTAGTCAGAAAAATCTGAAAAGTAATACTGTTGAAGTAAGATGCTGGTTCAAGTAGGATGTTGACAAAGATTTAGAAGATTGCTTTTCATTAGAAAGTATCAAAAGATAATGGCACCCCACTCCAGTACCCTTGCCTGGAAAATCCCATGGACGGAGGAGCCTGGTGGGCTGCAGTCCATGGGGTCACTGAGGGTTGGACACGGACTGAGCGACTTCACTTTCACTTTTCACTTTCATGCATTGGAGAAGGAAATGGCAACCCACTCCAGTGTTCTTGCCTGGAGAATTCCAGGGACAGGGGAGCCTGGTGGGCTGCCGTCTATAGGGTCGCACAGAGTCAGACACGACTGAAGCGACTTAGCAGCAGCAGAAGATTCAGTTGATTTAGGGATACTGGACACAGGAGAGGAGAGGAGATAAGAAAGGAGAAAGCAGCATGTCTTTCTTAGACACTTGCTTCGTCCTGGCTTGGTGTGAGGAGAAAACAAGCCACTCCCTACTTCCCTTTCACTCTCATATCAAACTAAACCAGTACAGCTAGCACTAGGGAACATGCTGGCTAATGGAGGCAGGGACATAATCTCCACTCTTATGGAAGACTCTTCACAATAACTGGCATAACCTTCACCTTTTTCACAGCAACCCCTTTGGGTTATCCACAAGAGAACGATGTAGAAAGCCACACTGTGTAAAGACTCTCTCATATCCATTGCTATCTGGCTTTGTATGAAAACACTCTGACTCATGCCTCATTCAAATAGAAAGATTCAAGAGAGCAGTTATTATAGAAATGTACAGCAGCATAGAAGGTCCACTTCTGTGGACCCCATAGAAGTTCCTTTTCCCAGAGAGAATTCTTCTTCTGTATCTGTTAACTAGTTGAAAGGGAGTGTCCTGATTTAAAGAAATCTTCTGGCTGCTCTATNCAGTTATTATAGAAATGTACAGCAGCATAGAAGGTCCACTTCTGTGGACCCCATAGAAGTTCCTTTTCCCAGAGAGAATTCTTCTTCTGTATCTGTTAACTAGTTGAAAGGGAGTGTCCTGATTTAAAGAAATCTTCTGGCTGCTCTATGAAGAGTATACTACAGGGAAGCAGAATGTGAGCAGAGAAACTAGCTAGGAGACATTTTAGGAGTCCAAATGAGAGACGGTAGTGACTCAGAATTCCAGCATTCATCTGTATATGGTTTCCTCACCATCCAGGCATGTGGAAGAATTNCGGCAGCATAGAAGGTCCACTTCTATGGACCCCATAGAAGTTCCTTTTCCTAGAGAGAATTCTTCTTCTGTATCTGTTAACTAGTTGAAAGGGAGTGTCCTGATTTAAAGAAATCTTCTAGCTGCTCTATGAAGAGTATACTACAGGAAAGCAGAATGTGAGCAGAGAAACTAGCTAGGAGACATTTTAGGAGTCCAAATGAGAGATGGTAGTGACTCAGAATTCCAGCATTCATCTGTATATGGTTTCCTCACCATCCAGGCATGTGGAAGAATTNTACAGGGAAGCAGAATGTGAGCAGAGAAACTAGCTAGGAGACATTTTAGGAGTCCAAATGAGAGATGGTAGTGACTCAGAATTCCAGCATTCATCTGTATATGGTTTCCTCACCATCCAGGCATGTGGAAGAATTATGTTTCCTTTTCTCCTCGCAGTTGGGTGGTACTGTGTGACTAGTTCTTGTCAGTGGATTGGTCGGGGAGCAGAAATGGTATATGTTACATCCAGGGTGGAGCACTTGATTTCCGGGTAAGAATTTCCTGTGCTCTCTTACCCCCTGCAACCGTAACTAGTAAAATTCCAGATTGTGGGGACATTTCAACAAGGGCCCTGGAATGAGGAAGAAGTAGAACAGAGCTCCCTGCTGATATGTAATGGACTGAGTGAGAAACTGGTTTGTTGTTTAAACCACAGAGATCTGAGGGATTATTTGTTACTGCAGCATACCTTAACCACCATTGATACTAATTGTAGAAATGGTAAAAAGTAAGTAGATTTGGAATGAAGTCCAGAGATTTGATTGACAGGACTTTCTGATGGATTGGAGACAAATGGTCGAAGAAAGAAGAACCAGAGCTTCCCTGGTGGCTCCGTGGTAAAGAACCTACCTGCCAATGCAAGAGACTCGGGTTCGAGTCCTGGTCTGGGAAGATCCTACATACCAGAAAGTGGCTTGGCCTGTGTGCCACAACTATTAAGCCTGGGTTCTAGCACCCAGGAATCACAACTACTGAGCCCATGTGTTGCTACTACTGAAGTTCTCTCACCTTAAAGCCCATGCTCTGCAACAAGAGAAGCCACCCCAATGAAGGGACTACGGACCACAACTAGAAAGTAGACCCAACTTGCTGCAAATAGAGAAAAGCCTATGGAGCAGTGGAGACCCAGTACAGCCAATAAATAAGTAAAATTCTTTTTTAAAAAAAGAAAGAAAAACCAAGGATGACTGCAGCTCTACAATGAGTCTATAGCTGGCATTGCTAATAGTTACAGCTCTTTTTGCAATGAGCTCAACTAAGTCTTGCAAGCCTTATTAACACAAGCTCTAGAAATGTACCAGAGTAAGATGGAAAAATGAATGATATGACTTGCCATATCTGGGAGAATATGGTGTCTTGCATCATCTACTTCTTGTAGTCTTTGACTCTATGAGGGACTTAGAGACAGATGGTTAGAACTTTTACCATTGGGTTAGGAAGAAGTGGACACAACCAAATTCATTTCAACCTTCCCCAACATTAATACTGAGGACATTTCTATACCATAACTATCTTCAGGGGAAGTCAGGAAATAACGGAAGCGTTAGAAAACACCTACCTCAAGAAACACCCTTATGGCAGAAAGTGAAGAGGAACTAAAGAGCTTCTTGATGAAAGTGAAAGAGGAGAGTGAAAAAGTTGGCTTAAAACTCAACATTGAAAAAACTAAGATTATGGCATCCGGTCCCATCACTCTATGGCAAATAGATGGAGAAATAATGGAAACAGTGGCAGACTTTATCTTTTTGGGCTCCAAAATCACTGCATATGGTGACTGCAGCCATGAAATTAAAAGATGGTTGTTCCTTGGAAGAAAAGCTATGACCAACCTAGACAGCATATTTAAAAAGCAGAGACATTATTTGCCAACAAAGGTCTGTCTTGTCAAAGCTGTGGTTTTTTCAGTGGTCATGTGTGGAAGTGAAAGTTGGACCATAAAGAAAGCTGAGTGGTGAAGAATTGATGCTTTCGAATAGTGGTGTTGGAGAAGACTCTTGAGTCCCTTGGACTGCAAGGAGATCCAACCAGTCCATTCTAAAGGAGATCAGTCTTGGGTGTTCTTTGGAAGGAATGATGCTAAAGCTGAAGCTCCAGTACTTTGGCCACCTGATGTGAAGAACTGACTCATTGGAAAAAATCCTGACGCTGGGAAAGATTGAAATCAGGAGGAGAAGGGGACGACAGAGGATGAGATGGTTAAATGGTATCACTAACTCAATGGACATGAGTTTAGCAAGCTCAATGGACAGGGAAGCCTGGCATGCTGCAGTCCATGGGGTTGCAAAGAGTCGGACACGACTGAGTGACTGAACTGAACTGAACTTGAAAAAATATTTTATGAAAACCAGAAATCAGAAAGAAAGAACTAACTTCTTGAGTAAGAGCTATTGGTAGATTTAGGTGTTCAAAAAGATTGACCCTAAAATACTTTACCCTAAAACTGTATTTGATTGGACTAGATTTAAAAGGGAATTTTATACCCCCCCCCAAAAAAAATAGTGAATATAACCTAAAAGAAACAGACTCACAGATGTAGAGAACAAACTTGTGGTTCAGGTGGGGGGCAGCAGGGAGGGAAAATGGGGTGGGAGAGAGGAAGGTGCAAACTATTGGGTATAAGATAGACTGAAGGTTGCATTGTATAATGGGGGGAATGTAGCCAGTATTTTGTAATGACTGTAAATGGAAAGTAAACTTTTTAAGTTATGTAAAATTAAACAACGTTTTAAAAAGGGAACTTCAAACGCTGTTGAAAAATCTTGTTTTCATATAGGTCTGTGGCTGTTACACTAACTGTGTGATTCTGGACAAGTCACTCTAACTGCTCTGAATTTTGTTAATCGTTTATAAATTGGGAGTGACTGTGAAGATTTTTTAAGAATTAAATAATGTTTCTAAAACTCATTGTCAACTACACGCTACTAGTCTAATATGCAGAATTATTATCACTTTTAAAGAATGAAATACAGGGGTTCTTTTTCCCTTATTTTCAAGGCCACATGTAACCCTGGTAGTTCTACAAAAAAGATATGAGAAGTTTAAGTCACCATACATTTGAATCATGACACCGTGGCATTTGCAATATATCACTTGCCCTCCTACATATCAACTCACATGGGAGAAATTAAGTTACTATTTACTGTTAGTATTATTAGAACTAAAGAACTCAGTGCGTGCTCTCACTTATTTAAGTATTTGTTAAGCAGTTTCTGGTAATAATCATATAGACTAATCTTAGCTGCATTCTCCCCAGCCTCAACAAAATTCCTATTTCTAAGAGGCTGACAGAAGAACCATATTTGAACCTAGCTCCCAAATCAGTCTGACACCAATTGATCAATTCCTCAGATTTTAGCGATGGAATTAAAACATAACAGCTGAACACCAAAGATACAAAAATGTTGAAGGAAGAAGGGGAACCCACCAAGAAGTTTGAGCGAACTTTCAGTTTGTTGGTGTATGTGACAGTAACAATTTAGTCACAAGGTTAGAGGACACCCAGTAGCTCTGTTACAAGGCTGACATGAAAACTAGAATAAACTAGTCTTGGTAACAATCTAGAAATGTGATTAAATCCAGTCATGAATGTGGTACAATGTAAGAGTTTCTCTAATTAGATTCTGAACAAATTCAACCACATCTTGAGTTCTTTCCCTTTGGGATATTCCATAACTTAGATAAGATGTGTAATGTCTATTCCCTAAGTCATTAGTTTTAGTTAACAGCTAATTGAGTTGTAGTTTTTGATATCAAATTTCCTCTTTGCATCTATCTCTGGGTCTATACAGAATAAAGCAATTTAAAAGTGGAACAATTATACAGCAAATCTAGGAACGTTGACTATTAAGCTATATCAAACTCTGGGTCTCCCTCAAGTGTTTCATTCAAAATTACCTGAGGGCTTTCTCTAGTAGGAAGTCACATAATACTTTCTGGTTCTCCACCATGACAATAGTTTTAAGAAATATCTATTGAAAACTTAGCCAGACACTTGTGTGAGGTGTGCAAAATGATTCAAATATGTTAGGTGTGTGAAATTATTTAACTTGTGATAGGTGTGCAAAAACTAGGAGTGCAAAAATGATTTTAAACTTTCCTGCCTTCAAAGTTGGCTTCCCAGGTGGCTTAGTGGTAAAGAATCCACCTTCCAATGCAGGAGATATGGGTTGAGAAGATCCCCTAGAGTAGGAAATGGCAACCCATTCCAATATTCTTGCCTGGAAAATTCCATGGACAGAGGAGCTGGGCAGACTATAGTCCATGGGGTTGCAAAGAGTCAGACACGACAGGACACACACCCCCCCACACACACGTGCTCTCAAGGTACTTAGAGTCTAATAAGAAAGACACACAAACCACACTGACAGTGTGATAAATGCTTAGGGAGATGCAAAACTTTCAGCACACCTTCGTTTCCTCAAAGAGATGATACCTGAGCCGAATATTAAAGACACACTAGAGTTATTCATAGAGATGAATAAAGCAGGCATTTCAGACACAGGAAACAGCTTGATCAAAACATATGTAGGAGCCAAACATTTGAAGACAATGATCTGGAGCTCAGCTTGTTGTGGGAGAATGAGGTAAACTAGCAGGCATCTTGATAGAGAAAAAAAAAAAAAAGCTGAGCAGAGAGTTAAGACTGGGAATGGAAATTTAGAAGTCATCAAATGGGGCAGGAGAGTAAGACAAGGAAACAGGGAGGGGGAAAGTTCATAAGGTGGGCTTGATTCCTTGAAGCATGTTCAGGCTTAAGGTGTAGGAACAAAAGGAAGAATTCATGAAGGTGCAGCAGAGAAATAATCAGAATGGTAGAAGTAGAACCAGAAAAGACACATAGAATGTTGAAAGTTCTGAGATGGCCAACAATGACCAATAAACACAAAATTGCAACTAATACCAGACTAAAATAATATGCATTCCACTTAGCCATGGGAAAAACATATGCAGTCTCTTAAAAAGCCATTTCAATGACGTGGGGGTTGGAGGAACGTGAAGGGGAGCTACAGCTTAGGTTGTGCTTCTTGACTCAGAAGAGGAGTGAGTTGAAGGAAGGTTAAAGTATAGCGAAAGTCACTCAGTCATGTCCCACAGTTTGTGACCATATGGACTATACAGTCCATGGAATTCTCCAGGCCAGAATACTGGAGTGGGTAGCCTTTCCCTTCTGCAGGGGATCTTCCCCACCCAGGGATCAAACCCAGGTCTCCCACATTGCGGGCAGATTCTTTACCAGCTCAGCCACAAGGGAAGCCCAAGAACACTGGAGTAGGCAGTCTATCCCTTCTCCAGCAGATCTTCCCAACCCAGAAATCGAATTGGGGTTGCAATGCACTGCATTGCAGGTGGATTCTTTACCAACTGAGCTATGAGGGAAGCCTAAGTTAAAGTAAGAGAGCATTAATAAGCTAAAAGGAAAGAATCATTAGTGAGTAAGAAACTCACTATGTAGAGAAGGTAGAAGACAGTGGAAGGGGTGAGGATGCTGTGGAAATGTGAAGGGGGTGGAGAATGGCTTTCAGTAGGCTGCCACTCTTAATATTTTTTACTTTTGCCCACTATAAGAAATATATTTCTCAGAAAACCCAGGACATTCACAAAAATACACATACAGAGATAAAAAGCAAAGTTTATAAGATAATATTTACCCTTACTACATTTTATGTACCCTGATATTTTCTTTTCATTCCATTTTATTCTATTTTCATTCCATTAACCCAATGAAGGTAAATTTCTGCTAGCTTGCATGCCTTCCTGATTGGATCAGGGTCCAGAGTTTTAAGAACACTAGAATGAAATAGTCTTCAATCTCAAACACCAGTCTCTAAATTTCTAAACCTTCCAAACTTAGAAGAATATAAAGTAGGATAGAAATGAGAATAAATATATAGTTATACAGAGGAAGTTGAGGCATTTCAGTGCTCGTGGACTCACTTTTCTTGAAGTAAGAGCTGAGTCAACAACTGAGTCCAGGGAGAATAGAGCACGGTGAAGGGTGTAATGAGAATGATGTTGAATAAAAGTGGTGAGAGTGGACATCCTTGTCTTGTTCCTGATCTTAGAGGAAATGCTTTCAGCTTTTCACCACTGAGTATGATGTAAGCTGTATGTTTGTCATATATGGCCTTTGTTATGTCAAGGTATGTTCCTGCTATAGACATTTCTCCCAAGAAGACCTATAGATGGCCAACAGATGTATGAAAAGATGTTCAACATCACTAATTATTTAGAGAAATGCAAGTCAAAACTATAATGAGATTCCGTTTCAACCAGTCAGAATCAGTTCAGTTCAGTCGCTCAGTCATGATGACTCTCTGCAACCCCATGGACTGCAGCACGCCAGGCTTCGCTGTCCATCACCAACTCCCAGAGCTTGCTCAGACTCATGTCCATCAAGTCCGTGGTGCCATCCAACCATCTCATCCTCTGTCATCACCTTCTCCTCCTAACTTCAATCTTTCCTAGCACCCAGGTCTTTTCAAATGAGTCAGCTCTTTGCATCAGGTGGTCAAAGTACTGGAGTTTCAGCTTTAGCATCATTCCTTCCAAAGAACACCCAGGACTGATCTCCTTTAGAATGGACTGGTTGAATCTCCTTGCAGTCCAAGGGACTCTCAAGAGTCTTCTCCAACACCACTGTTCAAAAGCATCAATTCTTCAGCACTCAGCTTTCTTTATAGGCCAACTCTAACATCCATACATGATTAATAGAAAAACCTTCACCAGACAGACCTTTGCTGGCAAAGTAATGTCTCTGCTTTTTAACATGCTGTCTAGGTTGGTCATTGCTTTTCTCCCAAAGAACAAGTGTCTTTTAATTTCATGGCTGTAGTCACCATCTGCAGTGATTTTGGAGCCCTCAAAATAAAGTCTGTCACTCTTTACATTGTTTCCCCATCTATTTGCCATGAAGTGATGGGACTGGATGCCACGATCTTAGTTTTTTGAATGTTGAGTTTTAAGCCAAGTTTTTCACTCCCCTCTTTCACTTTCATCAAGAGACTCTTTAGTTCATCTTCACTTTCTGCCATAAGGGTGGTGTCATCTTCGTATTTGAGGTTATTGATATTTCTCCCAGCAGTCTTGATTCCGGCTTGTACTTCATCCAGCCTGGCATTTCACATGATGTACTCTGCATATAAGTTAAATAAGCAAGGTGACAATATACAGCCTTGACGTTCTCCTTTCCCAATTTGGAACCAGTCTGTTGTTCCATGTCCAGTTCTAACTGTTGCTTCCAACCTGCATACAGGTTTCTCAAGAGACAGGTCAGGTGGTCTGGCGTTCCCATCTCTTTAAGAATTTTCCACAGTTTGTTGTGATCCACCCAGTCAAAAGCCTTCGCATAGTCAATAAAGCAGAAGTAGATGGTTTTCTGGAACTCTCTTGCTTTTTCCATCTTCCAGTGGATGTTGGCAATTTGNCAACCTGCATACAGGTTTCTCAAGAGACAGGTCAGGTGGTCTGGCGTTCCCATCTCTTTAAGAATTTTCCACAGTTTGTTGTGATCCACCCAGTCAAAAGCCTTCGCATAGTCAATAAAGCAGAAGTAGATGGTTTTCTGGAACTCTCTTGCTTTTTCCATCTTCCAGTGGATGTTGGCAATTTGATCTCTGGTTCCTCTGCCTTTTCTAAGTCCAGCTTGAATATCTGAAAGTTCACCATTCACTTACTGTTGAAGCTTGGCTTGGAGAATTTTGAGAATTACTTTGCTAGTGTGTGAGATGANTTCTTTTGGATTGGAATGATAATTGACCTTTAGCAGTCGTGTGGCCACTGCTGAGTTTTCCAAATTTGCTAACATATTGAATGCAGCACTTTCACAGCATCATCTTTCAGGATTTGAAATAGCTCAACTGGAATTCCTTCACCTCCACTAGCTTTGTTTGTAGTGATGCCTCCTAAGGCCCACTTGACTTCACATCCCAGGATGTCTGGCTCTAGGTGAGTGATCACACTATTGTGATTATCAATCAGTATCTGTTAAGATACACAAATGGAAATTCCCTAGTGGTCCAGTGGTTAGGATTCAGTGTTCTTACTGCCAGGCCCTGCGTTTGATCTGTAGTTGGGAAACTAAGATCTCTCAAGTTGTGCAGCATGGCCATATAGGGATAATATGAAAAACTAGAAATATGTCAATATGATTAACATCAAAAAGAAAGATTTTTTGATTGTTGTTATTAATGACTTTTGCCAAATTAAACCATGGCTGTTATTATATTTGATATATCCATTAAACAGAGTCCTATTGGCAAAATCCAGCCAATATATTGGGCACCATAGGGTATTTTTTTCCCCGAGTCTTCCTGTCTTGTGGCTAGAGGTAAGTGTACTCTTTATAAGAATGCCTAGTACTTGTGAATTCTCATATCATGATATGTGTGACATTGAATTTTCATTTTGTTACCTGTCTGAGTCTCAGTATAGGGCTGACTTACCCTGGCCATGAAACTGGAGGACCAGTTATGTGTAGAAGTGGCTACACAACTCTTCTCTCCAGATTTCACTGCATCACTTGCAGAATCTCTAGGATAAGCTGAAGACTTATAAAAACCTATGAACTATCACAAAATGTTCCAGAAAGCAAAGGGTATGATACTGTGGTGCCAACTCTGGGGAATCAGTATGAGGCCTTGTTACTGACCCATGTAGAGCTAAGCTGGCCACAGACCTGGGAAAGGTCTGGAGGGCTAAACTCTATATTTCAATCCTTGAAATGTACCAAATACTGTTTCTGCAAACTCATAAAATATTTTATGCAGGCTAAGTCACTGAATAAAGTGTATATTGAGTGCCCACCATATGCAATACACTGTGATCCGTGTTGGGAATAGGGTGATGAGTAAAATAGCCCCATAATGATGGTCAAAGAGGTAACAAAATTAAAATGCAATGTTACAAATACTGTAACACTGGTATTCACCAATGCTGTGGGTTCCCATAAAGAGTGCTTTTATCTCTAGCTACAAGACAGAAAGACTCCTCCCGGGGTTGGGGGGGGGGGCGGGAATACTATATGGAGCCCAAGATGTATTGATCAACTAATCAATAATCACTCAGAAAGGAAACTCTATTATGACCATGCTAAGAAGCTTAAGGGCCCTCTGACATCTGTCACCAGTTTTTAACATAGGATCTTAAGTTTGTTTTTGTTTTGTTTTAAAGGATATGTTCATCAGATCTGCATGTGGCATAAAGTTGGGAGAGAGAGCTGAAAAACTGATGACTGAAGCAAGATTTAAAAGGATATCACAGTATGGGAGGATGGCCTGAAATCAAGAAAAATGTAAAATTTTGTATAAAAAATACATAAGAATAGAAAGAAGGAAAGCTATCTCAGAAGCAGCCTATGTGGGAAGACCTGGGAAATGATTAACCAGAAGTTTTTCTTGGTTTGACTTTAAGCTTCTTTAATAAAGCAAAATATCATGACTAAACTGTGGTATCCTTGAGGGCAGGAATCATATCTCAAATACTGAATAGCCCTCCCTTGCCTCACATAGGGCTAACACAGAGTGTGTGCTCCATAAAGCTTTCTTAAGTGGGGTCAAAACTGAAGAAGCCCAAAGCAATAGGCTCTGTTTACCAAGGGGCTTTGGTCAGACCACTAGGGTAGGCTATCAACTCTCCTCGTACATACCACCTTCCTGATACTGCCCTGGGCTTTCTCCTCTAGATTTCTTCTGGCAGTGAAAATCAGACTCATCTGTGTGATTGAGCAGCTGACCTGATCCCCCCTGACTTCCAGCCCACCTCCCAGGGCCCTTCTTCTTCCTCATGTGCTGCCCCAGCTCTTTCCTCCAAGGCCCTGGCGTCCCTTCTAGCCTGAACACGTGCTGGCCTCTGATGAGAGACTTCTCCCCAATCCCTCACACGAACCCATGTTCCATTTGCTCCTCCTGGTTCACTATGACTTGTCACTGAAACCTACATGGGGAAACCTCCCCTGAGCCCTGAGCCCAGAGTGTGTCTCGGTTCCTGATATGTCTCCTTGCTGGTACTTACCATCACCATGCAGTGTTAATGAGGGCAAGGATCTCAGCTGCCTTGTGTCTTCACCACTGAATCCCCAGTACCCAGACCAGTGCGTTTCAAGCTTGAATGTGTCTGTGAGTGAATGTCCTAAGGGATCTTGCTAAGCTGCAGATCATTATCCAGTAGGTCCAGGGTGGGGCCTGAGAACCTGCTTTTCTTCCAAGGGATGCTGATGCTATGGGTCCTCTGACCCACTTTGAGTAGCCAAGTCCTGCCACACTGCTTGCCCGTGTGTCCTCTCTGCTTGCAGTACACCCCCTTCTTTCCATCCTCACAGCTGTTGCCTTATTGGAATCCTTTCGCATCTCATATCCAAATGATCTGATCTCCCAGCTGCTCTTCCTGCCTCACTTTCCTGGAGGTCCAACACCTGGGTCATACAGCTTCAAAGCGGCTTTCTATGGATGATATATAAACCCAATCATGTTGTCTCTCTTCAGCTTCCTTGTCATCTTGTAGGAAAAAAAAATCCAACCTCCTAATTATGGCTTTCAAGGCTCTACCCTGCCTAGTTTTCTAGCCCTAACTCTTTCGTAGCATGCTCTCACACCCCACACTCCTGCCCTATTAAAGCCTTTGCAGTTCTTTGAACTCACTAGGCTGTTTCATTCTTCTCTATCTTTGCTCAGGCTGCTGACTCGCCCTACAAGACCATCCCCCAACTCCATCTGCCTATCACATGTCCACATGCACACTCTGACTTACTTCCCCTGGGTGGGAAGCATTTCCAAGGATTCCTCTCTCCAAGGAGGATTGGCAGCTCCCTAATTTTGTTACCAAGTCCAAGCTCATACTGGTCACTGCACAACAGGCCAACAAATCGAGAGACAAGTTGTTGGAACAAGAAATCAGGACTTCATCCAGAAAGTCGGCAGGCCAAGGAGATGGTGGACTAGCGTCTCAAAGCACCATCTTTCCTGAGTTAAATTCAAGCTTCCTTAATACTAGAATGGATGGGGTAAAGTCCTGGATCTGGATGCGTTCATTTCTTTCTTCCTGTAGCCATTTGCAGGTGGGCCTGGTCAGGAAGCTTCCTGTGGGCTAAACAAAGGAATTTTAGCTTAGTGCTCATTACACAGGAGGCAGGGTCCTACACGTGGGTCATTATGTATGCTTTAAGCTACAGGCAACATCCCTTTACTGATTGTGTGCACCCATGCTAAGTTGCTTCAGTTGTGTCCGACTCTGTGCAGCCCTGTGCACTGTAGCCCATGAGGCTCCTCTATCTGTAGGATTCTCCAGTCAAGAACTGGAGTGGGTTGCCATGCCCTCCTCCAGGAGATCTTCCTGACCCAGGGATTGAACCCAAGTCTCTTACGTCTCCTGTATTGGCAGGCAGGTTCTTTATCACTAGCGCCACCTGGGAAGCCTTTCTTTAGTGCGTAACTTGTAGCAAAAGCAATAGAATACAAAGGTTAAAATAATTTGCTCTTCCCTATTACAATTTGGGTTTCACTGTAGCTCCCTATCTTATTTACAGGGCAGCTTCCTCTTTCTAGGGGTTTCCCAGGTGAAGTTAGTGGTAAAGGATCTGCCGGCCAATGAAGGAGACATAAGATACTTGGGTTTGATCCCTGGGTCAAAAGAATCCCACAGACAGAGGAACTTGGTGGGCTGCAGTCCATATGGTTGCAAAGAGTCGGACAATATTGAAGCGACTTAGTGGGCATGCACACGAGTGTCCCTCATTCACTGTTACCCTCACACCTGGCACACAGTTGACACTTAAGTCATGTGTAAAATATATGAATGGATGATGTCATGCTTTGCTCCAGATGCTATATTTTAAGGGGGAGTCTTTGACATACTGGAGTCCTTCTAAGGAAGGAACTCCAGCATTGGTCCAGAGTCCCTGTGACATGAGAAACAATTCAAAGGAAAATCTAAACATAAACCCTAAAGAAAAGATGTGGCCGCACATAGTAGGTGCTCAACAACTATTTATTGAATGAGTGAACAAGTGAGTCATAATAGCTCTCTTCATATGGAGCTTTCAGGCAGAAGAGAGTGTACATGCATCTTGAGTCACCCGTCGTTCCAGAGGCTCCAACATTATATCTAAGGCAGAGATTTCTGTCCAAGAAAATAATGAATTTCCTAAGAAGACCAAGATGTACCAAGTTGCACTTCCTTTGTGAACCATCTAAATGATTATCTCTCTTTTACAAAGATAAAAACAAAATAACACAACAGAGTCTCTGGACCAAGTTAGAATTATTTTTGTGGCAAATGACAGGAAAAAAAGTTAAGGTGTGGATGTGTGTGTTGGTCTCAGTCTAACGACTCTTTGACTGTGCCCATGGACTGTGCCCTAGCAGGCTGCTCAGTCCATGGGATTGTGCAGGCAAGAACACTGGAGTGGGTTGCCATTCTTGTTTCCGGGGAATCTTCCCCACCCAGGGATTGAACCCAGGTCTCCCACACTGTGGGCAGATTACTTACCATCTGAGCCACCAGGGAAGCTAAGTTGTGGGTAGTTTATTGTCTCCAATAATGTCATCAGGACTCTCTCTCCCCCGCAATCTCCCTTTCCCTTGCTCTCCCCACCCCCAGTTTTTCCTGTGTTGGCTTCAGTGTGGAGGACATCAGAACTCCACTCTCTTCTCACCAGAGCAAAGACAGGACACGCTCCGCTGATGGGACTAGCTGGGACCATGACTGAACAAAGCCCAGTGGCCCCGGGAAGGCAGCTCTCCGCTGCACAGAGGAGCACCTACCAGTGTAGGACCCCGCGTACCTGAGGGGGAGAACAGGACAGGGGAGAGAATGAAGGAGGGGCGATTTCCAAGGCTAACGCTGGCTAAGTTACCTGAAGGCAAAATAAGAGCCGGCGGACAAAAATAGCACTTGGCCACCACAGCCTGAGCTTATTGTGCGTTCTAGAACTTGTAACTGCATTCACCATTACGTTCACCCCTAATGTAAGCTCAGCTGACAACCACCGGTTGAGCATTTCAACCCATACTTTAAGATGTCACTATTCACATAACATAGACTAGAAGATTTTATTTGTTTCTCCAAAAAAAAAGTTGTTATTGTGTTGAAGATAGGTTGAGGGGGAAAACCGTCCTCATAAAACCTGTAATCTCGCAGAGAAAGCAGCCAAGTAAAACAACAATCAAAAAACAGGTGACAAGCACTTTAAGAAAACAACCCATCTCCATCTTGTTAAATTGAGAGAGAAAAAGATACAGGGAAAGTTTCATCACACTCCTTCGTGACCAAACATCAGTTTCCTTTGGTAACACAACCGGTTGCCTCTCTGGATTAGGATATAAATTGGCAGAAAATGTTATTTTGGCCGGAGTCATCTCAGTGATTTCCTGGCATGGCAGCTGAAGAAAAGGGATCCAAGCAAGTGATTGGAGCGCTCAGATTCAAAGCTGGAAAAACTCAGGGATGTAACGTCACAGATGCTGGAAATCAGCACCTTCAGGGCACAGAAAACAACAGATCACTTCACGTGTAATGAGCCACTCCTATCAGTGGCTGGGTCTATTAAAAAAAATTTTTTTTTTTAAGTTGAAAGTAAGGAGATAGCCAATGTCCTGATTTCCACGCCATTTAATCCCTTGTGCCACCCATCCTTCACACTTGGTTGTCAGTTTCACTCACCTTTCTCAGGCTGATGTTTTGAACTTCTATCATGATCCCACAAAGTATATGACCTCTCAGGTGTCACCTAGCCAAGGTGGACATCCTTTTCCCTGTCCGTAGTGGCGTGGCATACAACTTGTCCTTCAGAATCTGCAGTAGCTGAAAGGTTTGGGCGGTAACTCTTTTCTCAGGCAGAGAATAATAACGCTTTCTTTTACTTGCTGCTGAGGCCTGGATGACACATTGCAGGTAATTTAGGTCTTGAGTGATGACAGTGGTCACTGAGTTACAAAGCTCATCAGAAGACTGATCTCTGCTACTTACCTCGCTTTTTAAATTTTTCCTGTGGTTTATTAAAACCTTGGTTGCCACTGTTAAGTAGCTCACTCTACTTACACTGAGTTAAGGGATATCTTAAAAAAAAAAAAAAAAAAAAAAACTGCTCTGAATTACTGTTATCCTTTTTTGCAGAAGGCACAGATGTGCTCCACTCAGGTGATCGGAGAGGCAAAGGGTTCCACTGTAATTACTGGCCCACAATGTGAGCCCAGCTGGGCTGACGTTTTAATTTCTGTCTCTTTTGTGGCTTGCATTATCCTGGGGACCAAGGTATGAACGTGTCTGGAATCACGATTTGTGGAAAGTTAGTAAAATTCTGGAACGGGGCCAGGACCATTCAGGGCTTGGGATGGATTTCTTGGAGTCTCTCCAAATGTATGGGTTGTCCATTAGTGCCACGTGGCCAGACTTGAGTCTAGAATAGATAGTTAAGGCAAAATTATGCTTGCTGCCCTGGTTGTACAAGGGAAGAAAACCGAGGTGAGAGGTCTAGAGAGGATTGCTTCATTGCTTTAGAAGGCTGGTTCCACAGAGAAAGGCTTCCTGGGTGTAGAAAGGCTTTAGGGTGTTCAGAAAGCAGTTAGTATATAAATATAAAAGATGAATAACAGGGAAAATAATGGCAAAGAGTGAAAAGGCTCTGGTTTCCGGAAGATGTTCTGTCTCCCAAAAAGAAAATAGTTCTATATAATGAATAAAAGCCTGGCACCCTGGTTCAGCCTGGGTAGGTGTCCCAGCTTCACCAGTTATCAGCTGTAAGTCTTTGAGAAAGTTAACTTCTCAGAAAAGCAGCAGTCTTGCAAAGTTAGGGTTAAATGAGGAAACACATAAAAAATGTATAGCATAATGCCTGACATGCAGAAAGGGTTACTTCAAGCCTTACAAGGAAACAGTCTAAAATGTTATAATCCAGTAGCTTATAAGATTTTGGAGGGGGTCCCAAACTGCCTTGGGAACTGGATGAAAACTATGGATCCTTGTTCCTCAAGGGAAAAAAATACATAAAATTTTTGTACACAGTTTAAGGAATTCAAATACACAAAAGACTACAACCATAGACTTCAGGTTACTTCAGGTTTTTTCTTCTAGGGCTAGACTTATTCCCCTGAGAGAGAACAAAGATATCAGTTTTATTTTTTTTTTATGATTTTTAATCATTTATAATTATAGTCTCTCAACTTTTTAGAACCGGAGGGAATTTTACCTAGTATAAACACCCCCCCTTCATTTTTGTAGGAAATAATAATACTAAGGTCCTAGGAAAATTTGGTGTTTCAAATAAGCAGGGAACTCTTTCAATTTCATACTTTTATAATTAAAAAGCTTAACTTTCTTTTTATCAACTGTCTTTCATGTTCAAGACGCCCCTTAAACTTTATTATATTTCTCCCTCATTTTCAGTCCTGTTCTCTGAAAGATATTTACAGACCTCAGAAGTTCACGTTCATTCAAAGTCCATGATACATACAAAGATCTTTTTCTCCTTTGTGAATATTAGTTAGCATATTAAAATCTGCCCTGCCATACTCATTTGATAGTGCACTATTTAATGCAGCAGAGCCTTGCTGCAATGAGGTACTAGGGTACTACAGTAACAATTTCATCAGGCAGGAATTCAAATTAACAAAGACTTATCAGGACAGGCTTAGGGACAGGCTCCATTCTGTGTACCTGGAATGAAGAGAACCCAGACAGAAACGTGTGCTCTCAGGGTGCTTACAGTCTATGACAAATGACCTTTGCTTTTGGGAATATTTGGCTGGAGTTGAGATTCTGTTCTTGGACAGGAACAGAGACAACCTGAAAGGTTACAGTTATGTGAATTCCAACTGTGCCTCCAACACTGTTCCTCAAGGAAAAACAGCAGCTGACTCAGCACAGGCAGCATAAAACACAGGATGGCCAAAACGTGCCTGGGCAAAATCCCACCGTACCTTCCCCCTGGCCAGAGCATTAACCACTTCAGTTGGCAAACAGGCCATGCTTAGACAAGTCGTCGCGAGGCTCCCCACTACAAAAATAGTATAAGCTCTTCTACTTTGCTTCCAGGATACTTTGGGTGAATTTTGAGGGGAATGTGAAAAGGAGAGCCAAAGCCCTGGGACTGGCAGTTTGCTCTAGCTAAAAGGGGCCAGAAAGCAGGACTGATGATGGAGAAAAGAGCCAGATGAAATTAAAGGAATGGGACACTGGCACATGAAAAGTCAGAAGTAAGCCAGAAAAGTGACACGCCAAAGGCGTTGTCGTTAAAAGGCTCTGAGAAATCATAATGATCTTGTTGCATGTGTTTCTGGAGAAGCAGAGGGGATCGAGGGTGGTGAAGCTGACATGTCATTGGGATCCTTGGGCTCTAAGGAATCAACCCGATCTCACTCAGAAATAGGGTCAAATGATGTCAGTGAAGCCCTGAAGACAAAAAGCAAATAGAACAAAGCTGAGATGGGGCTGAGCCGCCTCAGGAACCCACAGATGGGGCTGGAGCCGCTCTTCACCCCAAGTCCTTGTCCTGCCTTGGCGGGGTCACATGGCTGGACTTCACCCTGAAGCTCTTTAGGGTGGCCCCAGGGCTATAAGCCCCTGCACACCCAAGCATCTGCCTTCCCTTTTTTTCCACCTAGAAAAATCTTACCGTTCCTCGTAATCCTCCACATTTGGAACCTTATGTTTGCCTGGCTAAATATACTCCTCAGTTCTTTGAAAAAAAAAAGGGGGGAGGGGGGAGCGGGGAATTAAACTCTTCTTGATGTTCTCAGGAGGATCCAACTCAGACTTGGCTTCAGGCCCTTTCCACCTGAGATGTCCCTGTCCAAGCAACGAAGAGCTATAGTGAAAAAAGCAAAACTTATGTTCATGATATCCGAGGAAGGTGAAATCAACCTAAATGAGCTACACCATCCAAGAAAACACACTCATTTTGTCATGACATGGTACTGTGGTGACTTCTCTCCTGGGTGCTCCTATTTTGCAGGCTGCCATATTTTTGGCAGCTGAATCGCTTATCTCTTCTCCCAGTGAATGCTTTGATAGACAACAGTATAAATATCCTGCAGTCTGGGTCCTTGGTTTTGTAAACAGCCAGGAAATAAATAAGGCATTTTGCCTGATGACCAAGGCAGATTCATAAAGAGACTTCTATAAACAGAGGGCAATTGTAAAAAGCAAAGATGAAAGAATCCGTGGCTTGGTCCATGCATTATATATCCTCCCCATTTACACTTCCCTGAAGACCCTCTCAGCCCAGACCTATATTTAAAAAAAAAAAACCAGACCTATTTATAGTATGGTTAGCTTCTTACTAGAGTCATACAAAATACATCAGGCATGTTATCTTTTGTGATATTGTCCATGTTCCTAAAGGTAGTTAGGTGCCTCTTGTAGAGCAAAACTGAGATCATCAGCTATTGGCTAGCAGGCAAAGATCTTGATGGCAAGAGCCAGGGCATTCTATCTCAGGATTCCAGCTCTTAAATGGGAATAATACTTCCTTTTAATTAGCTGACAGGCTGAAGCTCTTCAGTCAAAAGCTTAAGGAATGACTTTGACTCACAAGCTCTAGCTTTTTGCCTTTCCATACTCTAGGAAAAAGAATTTGTTGGGAATTCCCTGGCGGGCCAGGAGTTAGAACTGCTCAATTCCACTACAGAGGCTTGGGTTCAATCCCTGGTTGGGGAAATAAGATCCCACAAGCTAAACAGCATGGCCAAGAAAAGAAAAAAAATAGAGAATTCGTTGAGAGTAGGACACATAAAGGCATACATTCATGTGTGTGGACGCACTGCTATTGTTATCTAAGCACTCAGTCCTGTCCTGATTATTTGCAACCACCATGGACTGTAGCCTACCAGGCTCCTCTGTCCATGGGATTTCCCAGGCAAGAATGCTGGAGTGGGCTGCCACTTCCAACTCCAGTTTGAATGCATATACCTCACGTATGAGCCCAAGTCCCGGAGAAGATGGTCTTTCTTCATCTAGAGAGAAGTTAGAATATTGTCATTTAATTTCTCCTGACACTTAGATTCTTCATTTTTCAACAGGATCTCTGACATAGAATTCTCTATCTTATAATGTGACCGAACAGACTAATAGAAGACCAAAATGTACTTTGCAAACACAATTGCAATAAAGATGTTTGATGATCCACCTTGCATATTACCAAGTACTTGAGCCCTTTTAAATCAAATACAGAGGTAAATGACACCAGGGAGCCCCAAACATCAAAATTCAAATAAATTTCAATTGCAGTTGAATAAATACATTATTGCTGCATGAAAAGTTTTAAAAGTAATAATAATAGCTAACATTTATTGAGTGCTCATAACAGGAGGGACACTGTTCTATGCACTTTACATAATTTTTTTCATTTAATCCTCAAAAACTCTACAAAGTAATTACTAAAAAAAATGAAATTTGAAGGGCTTTTCAACGGTGACTAGATTATATAATATTCAGATAGAAAAAGTTTTCAGTTTCTCCCTTACAGAGCTCTTAGGTAACACATTTCAGGTCACAGCTGAAGTTCCACTGGTATAATGGATTTCCATTTGTTGCCATTCCTCAGCATTCCAGTTCCCCCCAGACGTGTGAATCTCTCTATGTCTGGGTCTTCTTGGAGAAAGAAAATGCAAAGTGACAGGTCTCGAATAGAGAGAAAGAACAGTAGAGTTGTTGCATCGACAGCACGCCCAGCACAGCCACAATCCTTATGGGATGGCCCTGGTGGGGGAACACCGCTTCCTTTATTTCCCCATCTGTAACGTTTTCAAAGGTGTGGCAGAGAGGATCCACACTGGTCGGGTGAAGCATCTCCTTTATTTTCCAAGATCTTAGCAAATCCTAAGAACAATAGTTCTTAGGAGAGAGAAGGGGTTCAAGGGTGGCTGAGTTTAGAATAAACCCAATATAAGTAAGAGAAAGAGAGAGGGAGAAGAGGAAAGAGAGAACAGAGGAAAAAGGGGAGGAGAGGGAGGAGGAGGAAGGGGAGGGAAGGGGAGGAGGGAGAAGGGGAGGGAAGGGGAGGAGCAAGAAGGAGGAGGAGGAGGAGGAGGAAGGGGAGGGAAGGGGGAGGAGGGAGAAGGATGTGGAGGGAGGAGGAAGAGAGGGAGAGACATTTAGAAAGGAAGAAAAAGTAGTGGCTTCCGTAGAGACAAAGCGTGTGAGGAACAGGAATGGAAACCAAGACTGTTCCAGGTTTATCATGGCTACTTGAGTTAATCTTGAGCTCTTCCGAAGCTAATTGATTGGCCCTACAGAAACAGATCGCTTGTTCAGACATATTTCTCATCTGGCAAGTTGAGTCAAATGAAAATATTTATACCTGTTCCTAGTTACATAGCTGGTCCTCTTCATTATTTCATAAAGACCACCATAGTGATCTTTAACTTTGCAAATTGACCCAAAGCTGCCCTCATTTACTTTATCTTTTTCTTCACCACTTAATTCTTGGAAATGTTCAGAAACACTTAACTTCCATTTCTGTTTGTTTTTACTTTAAAAAAAAAAAAATCTTTTTTGGTTCAAGAGCTCTAGAAAATCATTAAACTGGGCCAGCAGACATGAGGTCTGAATGAAGGATAAGAGCAGAAAGAGAGAAAGCCTTTATCTCTCAAAGTTTTCTTCATGGGCGGTTGCTCAGGTAGACACTTTGGATTCACGCTGATGTTAAACTTGGAGAGAAGCAGTTTAGGTAATAGATTACTGATCTTCATTCTCCAACTGGAGGCACAAAAGGTCCTAAAAATTCGAGAGCAGACTTTCTTAATGAAATGTACACTGGAAGATTTTTTTCTATGTGAAAAAAGCAAAACGGGGCTTTCTGGCTCACTGCATTCTAGTTCTTTCTTTCAAATGTCAGACTTTCACATCCATTTGCTAATGAGAACTAACAGTAATACTTCATATTTGTAAGTGCTTGACATGCAAGGAAGGAAGATGGTTTCAATCAATCTCTTTTGATTGAAAGAAACAGGCACACTCAAGTTACTTCACAAAATTAGTGGTGGAAGGAGATTTAGATGGGGAAGGGGGTGGAGTGGAGTGGGGGTGGATCGTCACAAGGACACATGGCAGGGGCCAGAACTGGAAACAGCCAAGATTGAAGGCACCTCCAAGTGTCATTGTCTTCGCTTTCTTCCTGTGCATTGCCTCCATCCTTCTTGTTCAAATTGCTTCCTCAACCTTTACTATCTGTTCTGCCCTTCATAGTTTTAGGTTGCTTTTTGTTCATGGCATCCTCTCACAATCTGACTTTGCTGCCAGCTGGCTTGGTGTTTTAGTTTCCAATTGCCGAATTTCCCAGAAAGGGAACTGATTGGCCCAGATCATCATTTTAAGCTAGTCCATCTAGATGGTTGGCCAGGTCACAGAATGCCTATTTTCCACCAAGTGCCTACTCCTTGGTCTACTCATGTGAGACTGGGAGCAAACACATAGTACAGGGCATCACTGTTTAGAGTGAGCCCACAGAAAGGAAGATTTCCTTCGAGGAGGATCTGGATGGGCCAGCCTGAGATAAATACCTCTAGTTCACCAACAGATTACATGGAAACCAGTTCATTCATCTTCTTTGTCAGACAAGCTAGTTTCAGCCAGTCACAGTGGGCCTGGACCATCCTTGACACAGCACGTAAGAGGAACAAGGGTAACTTCTTTCATCTCCCTTCTCCTTCAACTTCAGTATATACACCATTTTACCTCCATGACTAACCACTTGCTTAGGGATTGTCAGACTTAAATATCAAGAACATTTGGAATTTCAGCATTTGGAGTGTCAACAAAAGGATTTTTCAAATCCCAGGATCATTCAATTGTTTTATTTTAGAGTAACATGCCGATGGGCAATAAAATATTAGGAGAGAGAATAACACATATTGCTTTTTCTACTCCCATAGAATTGATTTCAATAGTAATCCAGCTACCAGAAATGCCCGCACTCTATTTGGTGGACATTGGGAGACCTAAGTCAGCAGACCTCATAGTTTGGTAACCTATCACAGAGAATTATTTCAAAGAATAATTACAGTATTCTGATTGTACAATGCAAAGACAGGATTGCATAATACTATCTATAAATACTGGCATTAAGCAAATCTGGGTTCAAATCTCAAATGTCTAGTGATAACTCTGACCAAACTTTTAATCCTTATAAATTGTTTGTAAAAATGAAGATAATAATAGCCATTCATAGGCATTTTGTACATGTTAGGTAAGATAATGTATAAAGGATATTGTGAAATGACTGGTACACAGTAAGCACTCAGTAAATGGTAGTGGTTGCTTCTATTACTATCTACTATGATTATAGTATCATTACAATGGGTGTTGTGGGGATTAGAAAATATAGATTAGAGATAGGAGGGTTACTTTCAAATACCTGAGAGTCTTACGAGAGATACAATAGATGTACCTCTTAGAAATGGTGCCTACATTTAACTTGCACATACACGGATGGAACTCAGCATGGTGGTGGCTAAGTGAGAAATATCAAGTGTGAAATGATGTTAAATTATATTCTTTAATTAGGAAAAATAAGTTAAATAAGGATAGTGTCTCATAAAAGAGAAAGGAGGCTTGCTCCCGGGATTAAAGTTTGTTTGAAAGTCAGTGTTATTCGCTCAGTCATGTCCAACTCTTTGTGACCCCATGGACTGTAGCCCACTAGGCTCCTCTGTCCATGGGATTCTCCAGGCAAGAATACTACAGTGGGTTGCCATTCCCTTCTCCAGGGGATCTTCCTGACCTAGGAAGATCAAACCTGGGTCTCCCACCAGTTCTCCGGCATGCAGGCAGATTCTTTACCATCTGAGCCACTAGGGAAGCCCAAAGTTTGTTTACTGTAATGTAAAAGTTCAAGATTAGTAGGAGTTTTANGGTTGCCATTCCCTTCTCCAGGGGATCTTCCTGACCTAGGAAGATCAAACCTGGGTCTCCCACCAGTTCTCCGGCATGCAGGCAGATTCTTTACCATCTGAGCCACTAGGGAAGCCCAAAGTTTGTTTACTGTAATGTAAAAGTTCAAGATTAGTAGGAGTTTTATAATTGTAACAGGAACTATATTAAAAGAGGAACTATAACATCAAGATGTGAGTTGCAGATGGAAAGGACCTACTGGCTGGCACACAGAGTAGTCACTGTCATAAACTGTGGACAGTCCACTACTTGGGTTTGCGTTTTACTTCCTCAGGGAAGCCTGGATTATGTTAGACTCCCATGCTGTATATTTCCTTCCTGTGTTTCCCCTACTATGATAATCATTACAGGGACTTCCCAGGTGGTCCAGTGGTTAAGAACACAAGCTTCCACTTCAGAGGGCAACTGATTGATCCCTGGTTGGGGAATTAAGGTCCAACATGCCACACAATGTGGTCAAAAGTAAAAATACTTATTACATACTGGCATTACTTGTTTGAAGTCCCTCTTCTCTAGAAGATTATCTGTTCTGTAAGACCCCGACTCTCGTATTCCCTAACTAGCCAAGAGCCTGGTACTTGTACTCCACAGACACATGTTGAGCAAATGAACGCATAAACACAGAAATGAATTTCCATCGCTACCACTAAGAGGTGTACAGTCGCTCAAAGGAGCTTTCTGAATTCTTTGCTAATACTTCTCTTACCCTCTGTTCTTCATGTTCTATTTATTGTCTACACCAGTGCAGAGATTATACTTTAGTGTCTCTATTTAATTGTAAACTTATCTTTTGTTATTTTTTTAATCACCAGGACTTACTGCAATGGCACCCCACTCCAGTACTTGTGCCTGGAGAATCCCATGGACAAAGGAGCCTGGTAGGCTGCAGTCCATGAGGTCGCTAAGGGTTGGACACGACCGAGCGACTTCCCTTTCACTTTTCACTTTCATGCATTGGAGAAGGAAATGGCAACCCACTCCAGTGTTCTTGCCTGGAGAATCCCAGGGATGGGGGAGCCTGGTGGGCTGCCGTCTATGGGGTCGCACAGAGTCAGACACAACTGAAGCAACTTAGCAGCAGCAGCAGCAGCAGCAGCAGGACTTACTATTTGCTGATATCCAGTAAATAAATGAGTGAATAAAAGAATATCTAGACAGCACGTATTTCAAAATATAGTCTTTCAAAATGCTTCTAGCTTTCCAAAATCTTACAAGATGCTGTTGTGATTCCAAGCTGGCACCTCATGTAGGAAGGCCAACATTTTATCTTTGAAATTGCTGTTTGTTGTTACCGTTCATATAATTATTGAAAGTTGCTTCTTGCTACCAAGGCAAATTTTACCTTTGCATGAAAATCATTTTACAATTGTAAGACAACTTGGGAACTTTTGTTGGTAAAAATATATCTACTCTCTAGTTAACAAACTCTAATACATCTAATTATTTCATCCAACAAGCTTTTTCAAGCACTTCCTGTTAGGTTCCAAGTACTTGACATACTCAGATGAATAAAGGCTCAACCTTGAAGATGTTCAAAATCTGTATATAACTGTCACTTTCAGAAGGGATGAAAATTGAAGTGTAGGCTGTTCCCTTCTAAGGGTCCCTTCAACTATGTGTTGATTTCCTGCAAATTCTTCAGAATAAAATAAATACTGTTATATGTTATCTAAGACACTTGAATCTAAAAATTATAACTCCTCTATACTCTGATTAACAGGATCCTATTTCCAAACTCCCTTACTCTAATGTGGATTTTTGTTTTATTCACTCACTTTCCTTTTTAACACCCAGACAACTAGCATATTCCACAACGATCTTTCTTTAAAATACATAAAATTATTTTTCTGTCTTAGTTTCCTCACATCTATAAGAAAGATATTAAGAATAAGGGTGAGTACAAATAGATTAATTAAAAAAAAAAAAGGAATAGACTCACAGAAGAAATAAGGGAACAATGGAAAACCTGGGCAACTTTGGGGATTTTTTGAGACTAGAGCTGCTTTTACTTTCTCCCTGCCTACTTACAGATGTGCTCCTGCTTCTCNAAAAAAAAAAAAAATAAAAAAAAGGGTGAGTAAAAATAAAATAAATAATAAAAAAAAAAAAGGAATAGACTCACAGAAGAAATAAGGGAACAATGGAAAACCTGGGCAACTTTGGGGATTTTTTGAGACTAGAGCTGCTTTTACTTTCTCCCTGCCTACTTACAGATGTGCTCCTGCTTCTCCTGTCCTAGTCCTGCTTGCACTAGATTCTCATGGAAATTGTAAGCCAAAAAAACATTCACAGAATTTTAGAGCTTGAATAGGTCTTAGTGATTCTCAGATACGAATTAACCACAAATTTAATGACATTTAAACTTTAGTGTCCATCACTAACACTGGCCCCTTCCAAAGCCCTTTGGAGAGGCCAGAGAAATGTGTCCACATAGTCATATTCTTAATTAAATTTTAAAAACAAGCTGTTAACCATTATTGGTAAGGACCACAAACTCTTTGCACTCAAGTTACCTCTTTCAGACTCTCCCTCATGCTAGAGAAATTGGGAAGCCATGAGTATTTTTGTTATTCTAGGTAAGGGGAAGTTGAGATGGAGACACCTTTAGCTTGTGTTTGGTGGGTTATATATATATAGAGAGAGATAATAGTCATTTCATGTGTGGTTGTTGGTTTTGAGTTGTCCCAATGTAAGAATGGATTCTAGGAATATTTCTACTGCCACCAGGCCAATTCACATGCACCATGTCACAAAGATGTAGGCTGAAAAATGTTTATGATGCATAAATGTCCTAGGGCACTAGACTAGAGAAAAAAAATGAATCATCCTTCTATTTTCTCCATTGAAGATAATATTGCAAAAACCATTCTCATATGAAAAGGAAATCAAAATATACAGCCAAAAATATGTCGGGGGAAAAAAGTAATATAGGGTTGTGTCAGGTAGTTGATTGATAAAGTTTTGTTATTTATTTGGATTTTGTGAGGTTTATAGTATTTTCAACTTTTTAAAGTTTATTGATTCCAAAGTATTTATTTTAAATAAGTATTCACTTTGATAAATAATTTTGCATCCATAGTTTCATATTTTTTTTCTTAAGAAAAGTTTCCATATTACATTAGTTTCAATTTTCCTATAATCTGGATTGGCCCTGACCCCACCTAATGACCCTTCCACATTTAACATATAAGGAAGCTGAGGCCCCAGATCACTTAGTTTATAGCACTACTGAACTAAAGTTTAGGTCTTCTGACTTTCCGTCCATTGCTACTTCTACAACACTACATTACCTTACTTTTGAGAAGTACCTTGAAAATCAAAGATCTTCACAGAAAAACAAAGAGGAAAATAAAAAATATCTCCTGACCACAGTATACAATAAGAGTAAATATTCATATAGCATTTCTTATATGCAAGACATTGTCTTACACTGCTTTACATATAACTGATTTAAGCCTCAAAACAGCTGTCTACAATTAAGCCAACATTAATATCTTCTTTTTAGATGACAAAAATTGAAACATAGAAAAGTTAGGTAACTAGATCAATGTCAGAGCATAACATCTTTTGTATTGTGGCAGCTAGCAGCAAACATTTTTTGAGGGTTTGCAAGGTTCTAGTCGCTTCCTGAACACTATAGTGCATTGTCTCATTCAATCTTCACAATCACCCTTTGAGAAAGTACCATTATTACTCAATCTCACAGATGAAGAAACTGAAGCCTAGAGACAGTAAGTGACTTGCCCAAGGTCGTATATCTAGTAAGGGGCCAAATCAGTGCTCAAATCCATATCTGACTCTAGAGCCCAGGCTCTTAGTCCCTACACAATAATGCTTATCAATCGTGGTCCTCCTACTATTGCCATGTTCCCCTTGGTCCCTTTCTCCTAAAGCTACAATTTGAATTTAGACAGAGTTAGAATAAGGAGTGAGGTTACCAGTGCAAAAGACATAACAGTCCCTTCTTAGACAACTGTCCTTCCCCTTATGTCTTATGTGTATACACACACACACACACACACACACACATATGTATCAGAGTACCAGAAGTGTATACACACACACACACGTATGTGTCAGAGCACCAGAGTAATCTTTTTTATTTTTAATTGATGTATAATTGATATACATATCATGATACTCTTTTTGTGAATTTGCATATTTGATATTATTTATTTTCACTAAAAGTATTCCCACAAATATCCAATTATAAAATTTTGACTGAACAGGCTGTTATACATACAAATGTTAAAATATTATAAAACCATTATTGTTTTTGTTTAAAATCCACAATAAACTGTGGAAAATTCTGAGAGAGATGGGAATACCAGACCACCTGACCTGCCTCTTGANAGGAGGAAAAGGGGACAACAGAGGATGAGATGGCTGGATGGCATCACGGACTCGATGGGTGTGAGTCTGAGTGAACTCCGGGAGTTGGTGATGGACAGGGAGGCCTGGCGTGCTGCGATTCATGGGGTAGCAAAGAGTCAGACATGACTGAGCGACTGAACTGAACTGATATTGAGACATAACTTACAGACAGTTCACTGCATAATAAAACTGTACAGTTTATTGCATTTTGACAGTTATGTACACCTGTGAAAGCATTAGCACGGTCAAGATATATACCATTTCCACCACCAACAAAAGATTCTTCAGGCCACTTTGCAATCCATCCCTTATTTATTATCACCCAGGCAACTGCATATCATGATATTCTTTACACTGGATTCTTTTCCTCAACTTTTGCTATAGCCAAGAGATGACATGTTTCTTTTTAACTCATATTCTATGATAAAGTTAAGAGGATCAGTCAGCAGATCAGTAATTTGAGTGCCGGAGAAAGCTTTGAGATGGTAAATCCTTACAAAGGTCAAGAAGATAATGTACATAAAGTGGCAAAATGGAACCCCAGAAGAGTGACAGAGACGTTGGTAAACCTGAAAATGCATGTCCAAACGCAGATAAAAGGTACTGGGTTCCAGCAGATGGTGGCCATATACCAGTATACATCCAGTGTAACCAGATCTAACCATTTTTCAAGAAATCTAGACTTGTTGGTAGCTGGGGGTGCGGGCGGCGGCAAAAATCTCCTACTACAAGTATTTTTAAGTAATTCAGTGTTAAAAAGAACTGTGCTGGCTAACATTTGCGGGCCAAACAATGACAAACCCACCTCTGTAGGCCCCTCCTTTGCAGTCTGCTTTCTACAGGGTTTAATGCAGGAAACTCTGGAAGGGGAAGTTAGAAGAGAAAGCTGGCAGAAATCTGGATCTTGATGGAATATTTGTTCTTTGGAAAATGAGCTTCGGCAAGAATAATTTTCCTGGTGGAGGTGGGCGATGGAGAGGGTGGAAGGGCAAGGGGCACTCAAGCAGTGCCACTTTTGGATGACAGCTTCTTAATTCCTCCTTCGGAGTAGTACTGGTCTTGGGCCCCAGGAAAAATTAGCAGGAATCTAATTAACAGCTCAAAGGGAGCAATCAATTTACAATTGTGTGAAGTGCAAATTCCTTTGTGCACAAAACAAATTACAGTATTTGCACATTTCTAAGTAATGCAGTACTTGACCTCAATCCAAGGCTTTGGGTGCCCCCAGGGGAAAGACGAAGTCTGAGAAGGCAAAATAGTAGAAAATAACCTATTGTCTCCAGAACTGGAATTTTAAAAATATCTTCAGTAATTTATTTTTTCAATTGAACCCTTATTTAGGAACTATAAAGGGGCCCAGTTCTTAGGTCAGTAGAATGAGAATATCTAGAGAAGTAAACAATTTCAAGTCCAAAAGTCACAGCATGTTANTAGAAAATAACCTATTGTCTCCAGAACTGGAATTTTAAAAATATCTTCAGTAATTTATTTTTTCAATTGAACCCTTATTTAGGAACTATAAAGGGGCCCAGTTCTTAGGTCAGTAGAATGAGAATATCTAGAGAAGTAAACAATTTCAAGTCCAAAAGTCACAGCATGTTATTAACACAGTATCTTCTTTCAAAAGTGCTGAACATAAAAATGTGCCCAACCCTCTCTCCTTACACCCTTGGTTTGTGGTAAGAACTTTCATTTTATAAGAGAGATAGCAAGCCTCAGTTATGATCATGATGTTCAGTGTCAAGAAGGACTTGGTGACAGGTAAGGAAGGACATGAATCCAATCTCTGCTTTGTAGCAATAGTTGTTTTGAACCGCTCAATTCACACATATGTGTTGGAATCCGTTTGTAAGATCCTGTAGCTATTATTAGAGATTAAAAAGAGATTCCCTAGACTTACAATATAGTGAGGAAAATCAGAGTGAAGACTCCTTATTTTCTCCAAGATTTTTAAAGCATTTCTCTTAAAATGGGTTGAGCTAGGAGCTGGGAGTGAATAAGTGAATGCAGTCCGTTCCCTGCCCTACAGGAGTTCACAGTCTAATGAGAAAATAGAATTTGAACCAGTCATATCAGTATTCAGCTTGATGCTAAGGAAGAAGTATAGGAAATGATGCTTTGACAAATGCTTAATCTACTAAGAAATCTCTCCCCTCTGTGCTTATTTGTTGAGTGTGTGTGTGTGTGTGTGTGTGTGTGTGAGCACGTGCTCATTTGTGTCCAACTCTTCAAGACCCATGGACTGTAGACCACTAGGATCCTCTATCTGTGGGATTTCCCAGGCAAGAATACTGGAGTGGGTTGCCATTTGCTGCTCCAAGGGATCTTCCTAACCCAGAGATTGAACCTGGGTCTCCTCCATTGGCAGGCAGGTCCTTTACCACTGAGCCACCTGGGAAGCCCTCTTATGGTGAGTTGAGTGCGAATCGGTTAAATCTTTCCACAAGACCTTTTAGTAAATTATATCAAGAGTCTTAAACCATATTCACATCCTTCTGGTTAGAAATTTCATATCTAGGAATCAAAGATGGTGCCAGAAACTTACATATAAGGAAGCTTATCAGAGTATTATTTATAACCATGAGAAAATGGAAATAATCTACGTGTTCCATGATGGAGTAATGGTTAAGTAATTTATGGTACATCCAAGCCATGTGATTTTATGTACGACTAGAGGAAAAAAGGTCACACTTGAAAAAATAGTTCAAAACAAGCAAAAATTATTTTTAAACGGTATAAAATGTTTAATGAAGTATCATTCTCAATTTGTAATTAAAAACTTAAAAAGGAGTGCTCAATATTGGTTGTTAATTTTCACCACTGTCTTACTTTCCTAAAGCTCTTTCTTGTTTTAGACAACCAGACAACGAAAGGGGTGGAGTTTTTCCTTACTCAGAACGAAGTTCAAAGAATGGGCTTTTGTTTCCTTCTCTCTAACTAACAATGAGGTCCACGATTTGCAAGTCACAGTCTTCTTGTATCCAGGCTGGCTGGGAAGGAAAAAGAGGCCAGGTGAGGGACCGAAAAGAAAGGAAGAGTCCAGAAGCTGAACATTACTAGGAGAGGGGAGAAGAAGGATTGAGGGTGTGAGAAACCGGAGGAAAGGATGGTCATTGTGTATTGGGAAGGAGTTACTGGATTGGAAAGTTCAGCGTTGGGACACAAACACATATATTGTGGCTCAATAGCGAAATATTGCACATATATGGTGATTCAATAAGAGAAATGTTATATGGTTGACTGCCAAATAAATGACAGTGTAGACAATTAATTTTATAAAATGTTGGAGGAGAGGGGCATCATTTGGTCACATACATGTATGTGACCGTGGATCAACAACGAGATTCTTCTAAAACTTCCTTTTAGCAATCTTTGTTAGAAGGTATAATTGTATGAGGGTGGCCTCTCTTGGCCTTCCTCTCTGGGCTATTGAAGAACTTAAGGGACTTCACTGTGGACAAATTTTAGCTATTAAATAAAAGGAAAGGATATAAAAAGTATATGATAGAAAATAATTTGAAGCTAAAATATTGAAAAAATTCAATCTCTGCACAAAAATTCATTTCATCCTTTAATTTCAACTTGCCTTTAAAATGTATTCACATAAAATCTGCTTTCCAAGCCAGGAATATAACTCAAGAAATGTACCACTAAATGGGGACACATATGTGTTTCAGTTCTTAGGACAACTGTGCCTTCCTAACTTTCTCCCTGGATTTCTTGGTTCTCTGCATTGAAGTGTATGTAAGTCATTTCTCCCTCTGCTGAATCTTCTTTTTTAGTTTCTTCTAACAGAATGTTATACACCTTCCCCACGCCATTGCTCTCCTAGGCTGTATATATCCACACAACACCAACAGAACTTTAGCTATCACTAAACTTTAGCTATCATTTAACTTTAGTTAAATGGATCAACACATTTACCCCACCACATCACTTAGACCCTTTGGGGGTTTTCCAGTCTATTTTAATCTATTTAAACCTGACACTGGCAGATTTCCATTTCCTTTGTTCCTTGTGTAGACTTGGTTTATGCCCGTTGGTCTCTAAAAGGGACAGAGAGGGGGCAGCTGTCGAAAAATGAGGAGACTGTCAGTTTTAACCACATAATTTGGTCTAATAGCTTTGATATGCTAAACTTGCTAGCTCCTCCAAGTGTACCTTTCTGATTTTGCATCACAACACCACACTGAATCCCTAAGGCAACCAGGGTAGTTTTTTAAATTAAAAAAGAAAGGAAAGAAAAGAAAGAAGTGCAAACCAGTGAAATCATTCGTGTAAATCATCTGCACAGATTCATTCTGCCAACTGCAGGCCTTCACAGATCCTCATAGGCTAGCGACCTTTAAGAAAAGCAGAAGCCGAGAATACTGATCCCGTTCTCCAGCGCGAAAACAGGTGATGTCATAACGCACAGTCCTGTGTGATTTCAGCCAAGGCCGGTGGGGAGCTGGGGTTCCCGTGTGCACGGAACTCGGCCCCAGTGGGCAGAGCAAGAAATATTCGGGGCCCGGAGGACGCCGGGGAGCGTCCGGCACCAACCAGGCTCTCGCTCGGCACCTGCCTTTGTTCTCACAGGGGAGCAGGTTTCGGGGTGTCTCGCGGCAGAACCTGCCCTTCGACCAGCATGAGCGCCGCTAGCCCCTTTGGAGATCTTACTCTGCTACTTGTCTGTCCCCCTCCNTAAGAGATTTGATGTAGGTCATACCTGTCTGGTCTACCGGTTTTCCCTACTTTCTTCAATTTGAGTCTGAATTTGGTAATAAGGAGTTCATGATCTGAGCCACAGTCAGCTCCTGGTCTTGTTTTTGCTGACTGTATAGAGCTTCTCCATCTTTGGCTGCAAAGAATAGTTTTAGAGCATTTGAAGAATACAGAAATATATGGAATATGAACTAGAGGTTGGAGAACTTATTGTGTGGTTGAAAAGGAAGACCTTTACTAAATTATTATGAAGGCAGGTAAAAATAGAAAATATGCATTTGGTTTTTCATAGATTTTCATAGATTATTATTTATCTTATTATTTATGAAGGCATGAATAAAGCTTCAGTTACCCAAATATGCTAGTGTATTACTTTTAAGGTAGAGTGATGTGATCTTGATGACTTTCTACATTTTTAATTATTTTAATTCTTGAAAGTGATCATGTTATTATTCAGTATAATCAGTTATTTTGTAAATGAGTATTTCTCACTTAAGTAGTTTTATTTTCTAATTTTATTTTCCATTTTTAATTTGGTTATTTGTTGAGCAAAATACTGNTTACTTTTAAGATAGAGTGATGTGATCTTGATGACTTTCTACATTTTTAATTATTTTAATTCTTGAAAGTGATCATGTTATTATTCAGTATAATCAGTTATTTTGTAAATGAGTATTTCTCACTTAAGTAGTTTTATTTTCTAATTTTATTTTCCATTTTTAATTTGGTTATTTGTTGAGCAAAATACTGAACTAAGGGACTACTGTGAGTCAGTAGCTTTCTAAATCCAATCTATTCTATAAATCTTTTCTTTAACTTGTTTAAACCCTTTGACTAGTTACACTGAACTTTGTGAACTCAGTGTTGCATAATTATAATAGCAAGCACATATATAATAGATAATATGACACTGTTTTAAGAGCTTGACAGGTATTAGGTCATATAGTATTTTTACTACCTGTTTCAATAGCCTCCTATTCATCCAGTTAGTGAGGAAGGGGTTCCTAGCTTTAGGTCATGGGGATCACCAAAGAAACAACACTCAAAACTAGATAGATGAGATCAACAGCTTATTAGTTACATATACCACAGCCCAGGGAAAGAAAACATTGCATGCCTTACAGGCTATATGGAGGTTGTATTCAGGAGTGAGCAATCAGGGGCCGTGGGCAGGAGAGTTTGTAGTATCAAGAGAGTGAGGTACCTCCTGGTTCCTGTGGGAATCTGTGCATGTCTTGCTTGAGTAATTCCATGGGCTGGTAGGTAACTGAAACCTGCTACTCAGGGATCAGCAGGAATTGCACCTGGTCCATTTGATAAGAAGGGTTATTTGGCTAAGAGACCTTATCTTCATGAGCAGAGTGAGGAGAAGAACTTGCAAATTGGGCCATTTGAGGTCTTCCTAAAGACTTTGGAGTGTCCCTTGGACTACAAGGAGATCCAACCAGTCCATCCTAAAGGAAGTCAGTCCTGAAGCACTGGAAGCACATCGTTGGAAGCACTGATGCTGAAGCTGAAACTCCGGTACTTTGGCCACCTGATGCGAAGAACTGACTCATTGGAAAAGACCCTAGTGCTGGGGAAGATTGAAGGCAGGAGGAGAAGGGGACGACAGAGGATGAGATGGTTGGATGGCATCACCAACTTGATGGACAGGAGTTTGAGTAAGCTGTGGAAGTTGGTGATGGACAGGGAAGCCTAGCATGCTGCAGTCCATGAAGTCTCAAAGAGTTGGACATGACTGAATGACAGAACTGAACTGATTTCATCGTATGCCTCAGGAGCACATAATACTGAGCCATAATTTTAGGCTTTACACCATACTACCCTACGAGGTAGGTAGAATTATTTATCCCATTTCATAGATGAGAAGACCAGGTACACAAGCTAACCTGCTTAACATTATGATGACCACACTTCCAACTGTTCCTTCTATATTTGCTTTCCCTCAGTGTAGATAGAAATTATCAATATCCAGAAATAAAAGGAAGGCATATAAAAATTCAGTGGGTCACTCCCATGTCTATCTCATAAACAGAAAGGACCTGCTTTCACGTTTGTTTGTTTACTAGTTGTCAAGGAGTTTTCAACTCTGTGTCATGATTTTTGTTTTTCTTTATAAATGTATAAATTCTGAAATTAAGTATATACATTTTCATTTCTTGATTGAGAGTTGCTGGACATAGTCATTATCAAGAGAGGTAATAGATTTGATTTTCTATTTCTAGGGCCTTTAAAGGCGAAGGCAATGGCACCCCACTCCAGTACTCTTGCTTGGAAAATCCCATGGACGGAGGAGCCTGGTGGGCTGCAGTCCATGGGGTCACCAAGAGTCGGACACGACTGAGTGACTTCACTTTCACTTTTCACTTTTATGCCCTGGAGAAGGAAATGGCAACCCACTTCAGTGGTCTAGCCTGAAGAATCCCAGGGACGCTGGAGCCTAGTGGACTGCCATCTGTCGGGTCGCACAGATTCGGACAGGACTGAAGTGACTTAGCAGCAGCAGCAGGGCCTTTAAAAGCAGAAGAAATATTGAGATTATTGGGATTTTATTCTGTCTAACATGAGACGGAACAGTCATTGATCTAGTGTTTGTATGAGTAGCTTAGCTATACTTCTTAAAAATAACTTGATCAATAGATATTTTAGTGGGTTACAACTTTGGAATTTGAAAGTCCTATTTTTCGTTATTTTTTTTAACTTTTTATTTTATATTGGAGTATAGCCAATTAACCACCCCACTCCAGTACTGTTGCCTGGAAAATCCCATGAACGGAGAAGCCTGGAAGGCTACAGTCCATAGGGTCACTGAGGGTCGGACTCAACTGAGCGACTTCACTTTCACTTTTCACTTTCATGCATTGGAGAAGGAAATGGCAACCCACTCCAGTGTTCTTGCCTGGAGAATCCCAGGGATGGGGGAGCCTGGTGGGCTGCCGTGTATGGGGCTGCACAGAGTTGGACACTACTGAGGCGACTTAGCAGCAGCAGCAGCAGCATAGCTGATTAACAATGTTGTGATAGTTTCAGGTAGACAGCAGCAGAGGGACTCAGTCATACACATACATGTATCCATTCTCCCCCAAATGCGATTTGTCATTATTTTTTAACATACTTTAACTATGCAACAGGAAGTAGTTGATGTTTATCTGCAATTTATATCCTATTTTATTAGTCTAATAATATCAGAATATCTAATTTTTCTGGATAAAATTGGATATATTTTTTTAGATTTGGTATGCAAGTTATGCAAATCAAATTATAAACTGCCTAAATTGACTCTAGTTTTGTTTTACTTTTTTTTGGTATGCCCAAGTGTTTGATATAAGGAAGATGCTGCTGCTAAGTCGCTTCAGTTGTGTCTGACTCTGTGTAACCCCATAGATGGCAGCCCACTAGGCTCCCCCGTCCCTGGGATTCTCCAGGCAAGAACACTGGAGTGGGTTGCCGTTTCCTTCTCCAAGGCATGAAAGTGAAAGTGAAGTCGCTCAGTCGTGTCCGACTCTTAGTGACCCCATGGACTGCAGCCCACCGGGCTCCTCTGTCCATGGGATTTTCCAGGCAAGAGTACTGGAGTGGGGTGCCATTGCCTTCTCTGGTAAGGAAGATAAGTATATATTTATAGAGTATTACTTATCAGGAACTGTCTGACAGTCAAAAACAATCTGCACATTTGTGTTTTTTCATTGCCTTCCCCTTGTCTGTGAACATTGTCAAATTAACTTTAAAAAAAAAAAAATAAAAACTATTTCACATCTACTTATTAAATAGTATTGAGTCATGTGGTCCACAGCGATAATAAACTTTTTTAGTCTTTGTTTTAATGAGAGCTGTGCCTCACTGATGTAGTGTCAGAGTGCAAAGTGCTGTTAGTTCTACTGTAGCACATCAGTTTGTCCCAATTGCTATATCAGGGGATAATTTAAGCATGATGGTGAATTTTGCATTTGCTTATGGGCTGTTCCATCAGACAGAAATGTTCAGTGAATTCAGAAAACCACACTCAGCTGACCTGAGCTGCCTAGGAATACCCTAAACACATATGTTGCTCAAAGCTTCACCCTCCAGGTCTGGTGTCACAGCTTTCCATCCAATTTCAGATCCTCCTCCTCCTCACTGCTTTGTAACTCCCAACCCACTTCCACAAACAACCTTCAGATCTTTTTCAAGGTAATGTGCCATATTTATTTTAATGCTTATGTCTTTTTTAGCAGTTTAACATATATGAAACTTTGTATACCATTTTTTATTAGATTCCTTTTTTAAAATGTAAAACTGATGCAGTTTTAATTTAAGTGTTGTGCCCTTAACTTCACTTTCCCTGTAAGCCGATAGTCTTATTGCATGATTTTGCACAGTTGAGTGAGATTTTTTAGGGGCACATATATTGTGATGCAGCAGAATGACTAACTGAAAAGGTTATCCTCCCCTTTTTTTTTTCTTTCCAAATTACCCTTGGCTTTTAGTTAATTCATTGTAATAGTGTGATTAATTTAGTAAATTTACTAATTATAGATGTTATAAATTGCATATAGAAATTCAGTAGACTTTTTAAAATAATTGGACCATTGGAGATCACAGATGCCTTTAAAATATGTCATCTGTGAGGGGCCCAGAGGGGACTGTCATGAACCCAGCAACCACATTAAAGGCTAAAAGCATAATTTATCATTATAATATAATTAAAATATATGTTTGGGGTAAAAAGAAATTTAAAAATTATAAAAAGTTATGATCTCTAGTACATTTGTTTTTATCCATCTACATATATAATAAGCCTAGAAAACCATATTGGAAGGATAGAAATCACTATGTTAGCAGTAGTAGTAGTTTTAGTATGATAAAATTATGAGGAACTTTTGTTTGCTCTCTGTATTTTTTTTTCCATCATGAGTAAAAGTGATAATAAAAAGTTAAAGAAAAAAAAAACTACAGAGGTGAGGAGAGCACACAAATATGGGGGGCATTGTACTAACAATAATGTAATGTGTTTCTTCATGAGGCCCTTAAGGGGGACACGATCCATAATGGGGGAAATTAGTAACCCTTGCCAGTAATTCTATCCAAAACTTAAATATAGGGCTATTTTTCATTTTGTGCCCACTATATTCTTGTCTTGACACATTACTAGATTTTTTTCCTTTGTACCTTATCTCATTTAATCCTCAGAACATATCTTATAAAGTTGAGATTCCATCCCCACTTGACTGAAGAATAAATCAAGGTTTGAAGAGATTATTTACCTGCTGCCTTGGGTGCTGCACTATTACCATTATAATGCATTACTTTTTCCCCTGAGGACAAGTGCATTTTTGAAACACTTGTTTGAAACTCATTGCCTTAAAATATTGTAAAACATTGCCACTCAAGACTCATGAATCCATATTTCATGTTTTGCCACAATAGGAATAAATACTGCCTCAGTGTTTATCTGTGAAATTGAACTGGGGCCTCTGTTCCATATAGCATTCTTATTTGACATTTTCATATTTTTCTCTGAGAAATCAAGTAATAACATTAACAAAATATAAAAGAAATCGTTGGCTATCGGAAATGCAGCTGTCCTTTGGTACCTTGAAATTGTTTAAAAATATTTGCCAACTAAATTCTACTCATTAGATAATCATATTTGTCTATTCAGATGTTATTGAAAATAATTGTGTTATCGTGGGTAAATTTCTTAGCTTCATTAAGTTCACTTCCACTCAAGCATAACATAAAATCACCATTTGATTCTTCTTTAAATCCTCTAAAAGCTATCTTGAAGCTATCTTTGTGACTAGTTTATTTATTTAGACATATACTTTGTCATGTGAACTTAATCCTTAGATCTTGTAATCACTTATATAATTGTCCTGAAGAAACTTAAGTGTTGTTCCCACTTCTTGTACACTCCTCTGAGAGCAAAGATAGTTTGGAGCATGACTAGGAAAACTAAAATCTTTGCTTTACAAAGTAAAATTACACTTCGAAGGGCTAACACTAAAAACTCAGGAAGATCTGCAGCGTCAACCTTTACATTCATAGGTTTCGTTTTGGAACCTAGCTACCATACTTGGAGGAAGCAAATGCCGCCCAAGTGGAGAGGAAGCAGGACACCTATTAGACAACCAGCACAGGTGCCAGCATTTGAGTGAGAAATCTTGACCTGTCAGCCAGCATGCTAACAGTTGTATACATGTCTGTCATAGCAATGGTTGTATGACTCTTCGTATAGAAGAGAAAGGGGCTTCCCAGGTGGCTAAGTGGTAAAGAATCTGCCTGCTAAGCAGGAGATGTGGGTTTGATCCCTGGGTCGAGAAGATCCTCTGGAGAAGGAAATGGCAACCCACTTGAGTATTCTTGCCTGGGAAATCCCATGGACAGAGGAAATGGATGGACTACAGTCCATGGGGTTGCAAAGAGTTGGCCATGACTTAGCAAATAAATAACAGCAACATAGAAAAATCCTGTATCTTTTGGTGACTGTGTTCTAGGGAAGAAACAGCTGAAGAGCTCTTAAGATTGTGTAAATTCCCTAAAAATACATTGAAGTGAAGTGAAGTCGCTCAGTCATGTCCGACTCTTTGCGACCCCATGGAATGTAGCTTCCAGGCTCCTCTGTCCATGGGATTTTCCAGACAATATACTGGACTGGATCGCCATTTCCTTCTCCATGGGATCTTCCCAACCCAGGGACTGAACCCGGGTCTCTTGCATTGTAAACAGACACTTTACCATTTGAGCCACCAGGGAAGTCCAAATACATTATGGAAAATTAAAATTCGTGAATATACATAGGCCTGTGCTGTGCTGTGCTGTGCTGAATCGCTCAGTCTTGTTTGACCCTCTGTGACCCCATAAACTGTAATCTGCCATGTTCCTCTGTCCATGGGGATTCTCCAGGCAAGAAGACTAGAGTGGGTTGCCATGTGCTTCGCCAGGGGATCTTCGCAACCCAGGGATCAAACCCAGGTCTCCTGCATTGCAGGCTGATTCTTCACCATCTGAGCCACCAGGGAAGCCCAAGAATACTGGAGTGGGTAGCTTATCCCTTATCCCTTCTTCCAGGGGACACTTAAGCCTCCACCCCCAGAACCAAACCAGGGTCTCCTGCATTGCAGGTGGATTCTTTACCAGTTGAGCTACCAGGGAAGCCCCATAGACAGGCCTAGTAATTCTTAATGCCAAAGCCAAAACTGTCTAACATGTTGTTAAGTAGAATAATATGAGAACAGGAAGTCAACAAATCCATGTATTATTTTGTGATGAATTTGAAAAATTATATATGATATTTATAAAAGAGTATAAATCTTATGAGGATTACTTACAAGACTACTTTCATCATTCACACAAAGGAGTTTATCATGATCCCTTGATTTATTTGGCCAGAAAAAAAAAAAGAGAAAGAAGAAAACCTTTAAGCAACATAGATCCTGACAAGAAATGGATCTTTTTCTCTTTAGCTTTTTTAGAGTATGATCCAGTCTTAACTGGATCATTGAAAAGAATCTTAGATATACTTAAAGTCATTCTGTTATAAAGATGTATACATTATATAGTATATATTTATAGGTTATCTTGGCTTTATAACATTTTATCAAAAACTTTCTCAGTTGATTTGATAGAGTATAAAAAAAATGGTTACTTTTAAAACAATATTTGTTTTAAACTAGCGAAAGCAATAAGAAAACAATTTTAAAGCAAATTGGTTTTCTTGTGAAAACTTTCTACCAGCTTTTAGAACCTGTCACCACATTGTGATTAACCAGAAAATGTTAATGCAAAAAGGCCCTTAGAGATCATCTTTCTCATTTTTTGTTTTTCAAATGAGAAAGTTGATGCCCCAGAAACTGGTCAAGGTCTCTCAGTGCTTGAGAAGGGAAACGAACTCAGGTTTTTTGTGCTGTTTTCATTGTATCACCTTGCCTATACCATTCAGTTATATATCCGTTTATTATTGTTAGAAGTATATATGCCTAATTTCACCAGCTAATTAAGTTTCTTTTGGGTAGCTTTTATACTTTGTATATTCCTAAAAGAGCTATTGATAAACTGTTTAACAATGAACAGTTCAGTTAGTGCATATTGATTGGGTGGGTGGTTGATTTGAATGTGTTTTTAACTTAGAATGCTTAGTGCAGTGTTCTGGTTCCCATTAAATATCATTTCAGGGCTTAAAACTTGGTGATGCTTAAGTTATATGAATGATTGTTATTTATTTCGGGGTAACTTAGAAGACTGAACCCAGTCTCCTAATACTGACACCTTAAGTACAGGCCATCCTTAGTTAAAATAAGTGAAGGTAGTTCAGACAGAATAAGAAAGGACAAAAAGTTGTGTGGATAACGTCTGTATATAAGCCAGCTTGTAAAATGGGAGGAGCTATCAGGAGAATGACAAATTAAGGAAAGTCTTTTGATTATTAGAAAATGATTATTTTCACAGGTCTCAACTGTAACATAGTTATAGCTCTTTGAAATGGCAGCCCACTCCAGTGTTCTTGTCTGAAAAATCCCATGGAGGGAGGAGCCTGGTAGGTTACAGTCAGTCCATGAGGTTGAAAGAGTTGGACACAACTGAGCGACTTCGCTTTCTTTTCCATCAGAAACTACAGTATGAGAATTTCGTTACCAAAGCAAATTGAAAACTTTGGATGTTGTAAAATAATCCTATTCGTTTATAATATGTCTGTGTGTGTGGCATGTTTTTTTGGGACAAGAATGAGTCCAGCATGCCAAGAAACAATTTTTAAGGTGGTGGTTGTCCAGAATTATTGCTTAGTATCATTAAATGTGTAATAGACTCAGTAATATAGAAAAATTGTGATCAATCAACATTTATTGAGCACCTGATTTGAATTAATTATTCAAGTTAATTAAGATGGAACACTTCTTTCATAATCAGATTGGTGACAGAGAAGATAAAGATATGTAAGGATATGACGAGGTATCTGTATAAGCAAGAACCTCAGTATGGTGAATGTAGGAACTCAGTTGGGTCTTATGAGAGGAATGAGCTGTAACATTGTAATAAATACAAAGAGGGGATGTGGTAATTCCACTTGGGGGTTCCAAGGATGAAGGAGCAGAAGTCTGGGACTTTTGGGGAGTCAGCAGATCAGTGTAGGTGAAGTGCTCAAGTCAGAAATGCTTGGAAAACAAAAGTGGGAAAGCTCGATGTGGGCCAGAAAGTTGAAAACCTTCCTTTCTTGCTTCTGCTGTACTTATGCCCTCCCATCCCCCACCGTAGCTGGGGCTAAAACTTAGCCCAGAATGGAGCAGTGACGATGGAAATGGAAAGCATATTAGAGTTGCGGAGAGAAACTTTGTGAACAGGGAGTAAAGAACCTGATGTGAAGTTGCTGTTAGATGTTAGGATGTTATTCATGATAGGAAATTTGGGACCTTAGATGCAGATTAAAAGAGTGAAACTCTTGACTCTTGGCAGCAATTTCATCTCCCTGAACCCCATATCTTTCCATACATCTACCTCATAAAGATATATCCCTGGATTATTAGAATCAACCTAAATCCAAGCTGCCTCAGTCTCTTGATGTCTTTAGTACCAGCTGGTGTCACCATTGTCCATCATCCATTCATCCAGTGCCAAATTCTGTGATGCATCTTAGATGTCTCTCACTACCCTCGTGGTCAGTCAATTCCATTTATTCTATCTCCTAAGTAACTCTCAACCCAATTCCTTTTTTAAATTTACACTGCTTAGCTATGTCAAATCTTTTTCCTAGAACATATAGTAGCCTTCTAAGAGACTTGATTTCCTTCAGCCTCCCCTATCCCAGTCCATTTTCTAACTGGTGTCAGAAATGCTTTCTCAAAAGACGAATATCCTTTTGATGTTGTCTGTCATTTCTAGGAAGTCGAAACTCTTTAATATGACATTCATGATATAACTCTTGCCTATGTATCAATCTTAGTCCCTGAGACAGTTTCAGGGATTATGTAGAACCAGCATATAGTTCCCCAAATATGTCATGTCTTTGTATTTTCTATTCCTTTTGCCTGGGATGTTGCACTCTCCCAGACCTAGCCATTCTTTTCTAAGTAACCTGGCAGATTTTTATTTCTTCCTAAAGAACTAATACTATCTGGAAGGCAATTTTGCTTCATGCCCTTGCAGAATTAGGCTTTCCTATCCTGTTCAACTCCATTAAACGTCCTCACAGGTTTTGTAACTGTGCATCTAAGTTTATTTACCTCATGTTTTCTTGAGGTCAGTGCCTATGCTTTATTTATCTTTACACTTCCAATTTTTAGCCCAAGAACTTCCAGATAACAAATTTTTCAAAAAGGAAAAAAAAATCTGTTGAATGCATTAATAGTTCTTCTTTATAAAAGTTGCAGTGTTTAATCTTAGTAAGGTTTAAAATATACTTGATACATTTTTTTCTTCAAACTCATAAAGTACTAAAATTTTATTGTAATAGATGCCATTTATTAAATGCCTATTTCATATCAGAGACTTAGCAGTAGCAGTGAGACTTATGGGTCAAAGGGCAGATGTGTATGTAATTTTTCTAGACATTGTCAAATTCCTATCCAGGAGGGTTGTTTAATTTTGCATTCCCACAGTTTTTGAGAATACCTGTTTCCCTGTAGTATTGTCAAAATTATATTGCCTACCTTGGATTTTTGCCAATCTGGTGTGTGAAATATAATATTTGCTTTTCTTTTTAGGAGTTGTTTCTTCTGTTAATTGCCCATTCCTTGTTCATTTTTTGATTTGGTTGTTAGTTATTCCTTTTTAATTTTCAGGAGCTCCTAATAGCCATTGTGTGTTAAATTGCAAACATTTGTCTTCTGATTTTTATCATATTTTTGTACCATACAGAAAAATTTTTTAAATTGTGTGTATGTATATGTGTAGTTGAATTATCAATTGTTTGTTGTTTCTGGATTTTGAGTCATAATTAGGGAAGTTCCATTTGTTGTCTATTTATGTGCTAGTACAGCTCCTTTAAATATAGAACTATTATGTTTTACTATATGGTAAGGTTAGCACCCCTCCTACGTTGCTTTTACAGGGTCTTCTTGATCATTCATGCTTAATTGTTTTATAATTGTTTATTTTACAAATAAATGAACACTTCCATAGAAGTTCTATGGCCATGGCAGTATTGAGAAAAGTAAAAAAAAATAATAATTGTTCATAATGATTCCTTCATACCTTGTCTTCATATGAAAGTTAATTGTAGCAATCTTTTTGCAACTGAAACCGCTTCAGAAGGATACATAATTAGAAGGAAGAGAGGCAGAGTATATTGGAAACATTCATTTCAGTCAGTGCTTCCCAAAGTATGGCTGTGGAACTTTGGCTAAATGTTTAGCACAAAACAAAGCAGTGGCATTCTACTGGCAGAGCAATCATCATTTTCCTCACTGCTCTGTATTCACAGTAAAAAAAAAAAAAAAAATTGGTTTCACTGAAGAATATCCTTGATAAAACCGTAAAAATTAGGCATTTTATTAAATCTTGACCATGAAATGCTTAATCATTTTCAAAATGGGGAGTATATACATAAAGCTCTTCTCCATGCCAAAGTATGGTGGTTGTCTTGAGAAAACGCAGCTGTGTGACTGAGTTGTGAGCCAAACTAGTCTCTTTTTATTAAACATTATTTTATATGAAAAAATGACTGACTGATAGTTATGGTTATTCGGGTGGGTATTTGGCAGACATTTCTACAAAAATAAACAAAGTGAATCCATCACTTCCAGGAAAACAACCAATAGGATTTACTGCCAAAATAAAATCTGGACTTTGAGGAGAAAACAGTTTTGGAAAACTGGTATCCTCACCATGAGCTTGTCCATTTCTCAAAGCTGAAAGATTTTTCTGATATTAACAGTGGTGATATTAACATATTTTATTGTAAATAATATATTCAATGTATGAACATTTGGAAAGCCTGCCAAACTCAGTGATCCAATATTTTCCTTTTTTTTAAATATAAATTTATTTTAATTGGAGGCTAATTACTTTACAATATTGTAGTTGTTTTGCCATACATTGACATGAATCCGCCACGGGTGTACATGTGTTCCCCATCCTGAACCCCCCTCCCACTTCCCTGATCCAATATTTTCTAAATGGCTAATATTAAAAATCACACATGAGTAATCAATCTCATCAAAGTATAAGATAAACCAATGGATTTTAATGTAACAAAGTAAGGCGATTATTGATGTGGTTTCAGATTCCACATTCCAACAAACTTAAAAGCTACCATTTGTCAAGTCTTGATGTAGTATCACAGAATATCCAAAATTATCTTAAAAGGTTATTAAAATACTTTTGTGAGTCTGAGTCTTCTTCATGTTATAAAACATATAGAAACAGATTGAATACAGAATTAGATGTAAGAATCCAAGTGTCTTTAATTATGCCAAATATTTGCACAAATGTTTAATTATGTTACTCAGTAAAATTTTTGTTTTGATTTGGAAATTACAGTTTCAAAAAATTCATTTCTGTTAATATATAATGGGTTTATTCTATTTTTTTTATTTATTTTTAAATGAATTCAGTATTTATATTTTTCTTTGATTTAATTTCTAATATAATAATTATTGATAGCTATCACTCACGTTGGGCTTCCCTGGTGGTTCAGTGGTAAAGAATATACCTGCCAATGCAAGAAACACAGGTTCAATCCCTGTGTCAGGAAGATCCCCTGGAGAAAGAAGTGGCAACCCACCTCCAGTATTCTTGCCTGGGAAATCCCATGGACAGAGCAGCCTGGCAGGCTACAGTCGATGGGGTTGCAAAAAGAGTCAGACACAACTTAGCAACTAAAACAAAACAAGAAAAAAAATCACATTAATAAAAGCTTTTGGGATCGATTTTTAGGAATATAAAGAGTTTCTAATATCAAAGAGTTTGTGAACCATAAGTCATGTTTTAATTTTGATTACAATGGGTTTTAAGTTTGCCTGTATACATTAAAACAGCTTTAAGTTTTTTCACAATTTCTCTAAGCTGAGCAAGTGACCTTTGTTTTGTTAATCATTGTGTTTTGAAGAAACTGGAAACTGTCATATCATTCTGTTTCATTAGAGTAACTTAGAAGACTTTTTGATTTTGTTATAACCTGGGTAATAGATTGCTAAGTATAGAGGTGTGACTTAAAGCCCTACTTTTCTTTCACACACTGGGTAGCTACATTCACAGCATATTTTTTTATTTCTCTAAAACACTATCAGCCATATAGTGAGTAATATTAGAATGTTCTCTAACTGTTGTTCAGTCATATCCAACTCTTTCCACGGCCCCAGGGACTGCAGCACGCCAGGCTTCCCTGTCCTTCACCATTTCCCAGAGTTTGCTCAAATTCATGTCTATTGAGTCAGTGATGCCATCCAACCATCTCATTCTCTGTTGCCCCCCTTCTCAATCTGTTGCCCTCAATCTTTCCCAGCATCAGAGTCTTTTCCAATCAGGTCTTTTGCATCAGGTAGTCAATTGAAGCTTCAGCATCAGTCCTTCCAATGAATATTCAGGGTTGATTTCCTTTAGGATGGACTGGTTTGATCTCTTTACTGTCCAAGGGACTCTGTAACTGTAATTGTTTCTAATAAGAGTCTTAATTTCAAAAGTTCCCATTTTTTAATTTCTTTTAATCTAGTTGGGACATAATTTTAATAGGTAAAGCTTTCTAAAATTAAAGCCAAGTTTTTACTACTACACAATAGACAACATTAAAAATTGTATAAAAGTAAAGCAGTTCTTAATACTTCATGGGGAGCTGGGGAGCATTTTTATAATTAGTGGTAGAAAAGTATATTTTCTATATGTTATTAGGGAAGCATTGAGTTAAGTAGTTATTGTGGGCTTTGTCTCAGGTGCAGAGTTTTCTGTACCTGAGAGAAATCTCATTTTCAGGGTACTTAGCCCAAAATTTTAATATATTCAAGTATATTTTGTCATTCCGCATCTCTAAAGAAAGTGTTTAACACTTAAAAGATTGTATAGGAGCACTTTGTTGTTCAAGATCAATGTCAAGGCATGATGTATCATTAAGAAGGTAGCACAAAGTACAGGAAATTGCATGTACTGCTTGTTTTAATAACGCTAGAAGATAAACAAAGGAGAAGGCAATGGCACCCCACTCCAGTACTCTTGCCTGAAAAATCCCATGGACGGAGGAGCCTGATGGGCTGCAGTCCATGGGGTCGCGAACAGTCGGACGCGACTGAGCGACTTCACTTTCACTTCTCACTTTCATGCACTGGAGAAGGAAATGGCAACCTACTCCAGTGTTCTTGCCTGGAGAATCCCAGGGACGGCGGAGCCTGGTGGGCTGCCTGCCATCTATGGGGTCGCACAGAGTCGGACACGACTGAATTGACTTAGCAGCAGCAGCAGCACCAGCAGCAGAAGATAAACAAATAGAGAAAAGGGAATATTTGTCACATAGGGAACCTAGATGATACAAGGAAGGTCATAGATTGATGTCTAGGACTGTGGTTATTAATTTATTCGTATGACTCAAGAGTACAGAGAACTGCCTCAAGTCCACAGGATACTCTTCCCCATTGAAGGAAGGAAAAGGGATGGAAGAGCATGTACCAGACTTCTGTCTCCTCAGTTCAACTCATTATATGCATGGGGTCTACTATTTTCATGTTGCTCTGCTATAAAGGACTTCCCTGGTGGCTCAGATGGTAAAGTGTCTGTCTACAATGCGAGAGACCCGGGTTCAATCCCTGGGTTGGGAAGATCCCCTGGAGAAGGAAATGGCAATCCACTCCAGTATATTGCCTGGAAAACCCCATGGACAGAGGAGCCTGGAAGGCTGCAGTCCATGGGGTCGCAAAGAGTCGGACACGACTGAGCGACTTCACTTCACTTTAAAGGTACAGATACTGTGTTAGAAATTGATCCTGCTGTTTAAGGCATTTATGGTCTGAAGAAAGTGGTAAGATAATATATACTTCAATACCTCTAAGAGAGAGAAAAACTGAATAGACTTGTGAACCTTAAGAAGAATCATTTTAATTTTCTGTAAGAATTTGGGAGTTGATGTGAGTGGAGGAAGACCAAAGGAGTTGGTGTTTGAGCTGGGTCTTAAAGGAAGAATAGGTAGTATTTCAATAGACATCAAAAAGGGAGGACAGCACCTCAGGAAATACTGGTTCAAATGTCTAAATTCTGCACAGCACAGAAAAGATCTGCCACGTTAGAATTCCCAAGTTTTCATTTACAAGTGAATCTAACTTGATTTATGCTACTCTGTGGTGTATTACATGGAAAGTAGGTGCATTCTTTGCTGCTTACCTCTGGATGGCACTGGACTTGAACTTGATTTTAGATTTACTGTTTAAAGGAGTAGCTAATGTGGCCTTATGTAAATCTTTAAAAAATGGAACTGAAGTTTACCTGACACCATACTCCATACTAAAGTTGCTGCTACTGCTGCTGCTAAGTCGCTTCAGTCGTGTCTGACTCTGTGTGACCCCATAGACGGCAGCCCACCAGGCTCCCCCGTCCCTGGGATCCTCCAGGCAAGAACACTGGAGTGGGTTGCCATTTCCTTCTCCAATGCATGAAAGTGAGAAGTCAAAGTGAAGTCGCTCAGTCGTGTCCGACTGTTCGCGACCCCATGGACTGCAGCCCACCCGGCTCCTCTGTGCATGGGATTTTCCAGGCAAGAGTACTGGAGTGGGGTGCCATAAAGTTGATGTACTCCAGAATGAACAGGGTACTGTCCCAGTCCACTCGCACCTGACAGTTTACTAGGGAAGAAGGAGGTAGAGAAGCTGACAAATGCACTCCTTTTAGTGGAAATGTTTTGAGATTGGAAGTTAAAAATCTTAATTAGTATGTGTTGAAGAAAGCTGAAATTCATGCTCTTAGTTACAAGATCTTTTTTGCAGTGTTCCTCAAATGATCGTACCCAGTGGTAGAGCTCTTGCAGAAAGGGCTTGGTTGCTTTGGTTTTAAGAGCTCAGTTAAAAAGGGGAACCGAAGTCTCAGACCTTTAGAAGGCGACAGGATTCCCCACTTATGAAGGGGGATTTTCAGTGCTCTTTGGATCCTCAGTGAATATTTGCCTCACCCTGTGTTCAGGGCTGGGCTCCTGATGCTCCTGGGGTCCCTATACCACTCAGGCTCCAAGGACTAGAGGAGATGTATAATTTGCAAGATTCTTGCCTCTGATGGTATTAGAATTTTCTGCTTCCCAATCTTCTATCGCTAAATGACCTTAGGTCTCAGTTACCTATTACAATACATATTTTAATTGTATTGATGGCCAATTCATATTTTAATCTATAGTAAGAGAAGTAATAATTTTATAATCTTTTAGGCCATTTTGGGATAGTGGGAAATAATGTATATTCAAGTAATTGCAGATATTTAAATATGGGTTTACTATAGAATTACACATCTATGACAATCTAATTTAAAACCCATGCTCTTCTCATTTAGGGACAGAGAGTTTTTAGAACATCTCTGTGTTCCTTTCCGATTGTCCGATCCTTCTGAAATGTGTAATGTCATCAATTTCTATATTTGATGTAATTGTCCATAATTGTCTGCCAAGAAATAAGATGACATCAGTATTATTTCAAAGCGTTGAGCCACCTGCCCGTCTCTGTCCATTTTGCAGTGGTTTCTGCCAAAGTGGAACATCTAGAAAGGAGAGGAGAGTCAGCAACTGTAATTTACTCTTTGTATTGGTAATTTCAGTTACTTTTCTTACAGTCACACTTCAAATGTTTGTTTGAGCATGCTTTTTATATTTAAGATATTTTGTCATTGCAGTGTGTTAATTTTTTTTTTTTGAAGCTATTAAACTCTCTTCTAAGGATGCCCTTAAAAATCTTCAAAAATTGAGGGATTAGTATATTCAGTGGAATCAAAAAATTCTGCTTTGCTAGAATTGTTTATATGATAAACACATTTTTTAACCTCTTCAAATGTCTGTATGTAAAGTTAATTACACACATTACTGTCAGTATTATTTTCTCCTATAGATATAAATTCAAGAATGGATAGAATTTGTATGTTTGTATTCTGAGACAGAAAAGTGTCAGAATAAGCAATTTTTTAAATACAATTCATCTTTATGCTTTTGGTGTTTTATTTTCCAGTAGATAATTACTTAACAGGCATAATTTCAGCTGGTGCATTTCAAGCATAACTTCTTTCAGCTATAATAACATATCTGAAAAAAGATACTTTTTTGTAGCACTCTTGAGGTCATAACCTTTTGAAGCACTCTTGAGATCATAACCTTTGTAAAATAATCTCTTAGGACACATGACACTGATATATAAAAGGTATGAGTTCTTATTTTATAACTGGAAAAGGCAATGGCACCCCACTCCAGTACTCTTGCCTGGAAAATCCCATGGATGGAGGAACCTGGTAGGCTGCAGTCCATGGGGTCGCTAAGAGTTGGACATGACTGAGCGACTTCACTTTCACTTTTAAACTTTCATGCATTGGAGAAGGAAATGGCAACCCACTCCAGTGTTCTTGCCTGGAGAATCCCAGGGATGGGGGAGCCTGGTGGGCTGTCGTCTGTGGGGTCGCACAGAGTTGGGCACTACTGAAGTGACTTAGCAGCAGAATTGACAGGACTCTCAGTTGTGAGGGGGAAATATTTCTTAGCATGAGAGACACTCTTACAGTTGAGACGGAGCTGGGGAAAGGAGAGCTGAAAGATACCATTGGGAAAAGGCAATTATCAGATTTAGTGACTAAATGCAGATTCCTAAGATAAAAGGTTCAGGATGACTGTAAATCAGAGCCAGGTTTACTGGTATTGTGTGGTGATTTTGTAACTTAAAGAGGAAAGTAAGGACCAGCTGGTTTACAGTAGGAGACTAGTTTTAAACATGTTAATTTTAAGGTTCCAGCATGTCACAGGAAGTTCAAAATGGCCCAGGTCTGATGGAAGGGCAGAGCAGTGCTAACTCAAACTCTTTAGCAAAGGTGCAGGAGTCTGTTACAGGGCCTGCTTGGTTTTCATATCACATACCCTTCTCTCTCCTTTACCCACTCCACCCTCCTCCTACCAGTATGGTGAGGCTCACATAGCCAGCAGAGTTTTGTTTGTATCAGGAAGATGGAAGCCATGGGTCAGAACTCTCACTTGAGAGAATGAATGCTGATGAGGAGATGCAGTAAATGTCTAGGAAGAAGGTACAACTGGTGAAAGAAATTGGAGGTTTCCTGGCTTCAGAGCCAGGAAAGCCAAACTAGGGGAGAGTTGCCTAGCAAAAGGCAGATCTGAGTTTTGCACAGAGGCAAGAGGGCTGGAGATCACATAGGTAGCATCTCAGCTGGGATCTGAAGAGTGTGAAGAGCTGCCCTTCAGTGGGCGTGAAGTTTCAGTTATGCTAGATGGCAAAGCCCTACACATCTGTGACACAACGTTGTGCTTATAGTTAACAGTAATGTACTGTACAGTAATTACTATAATCTGTTAGGTGGGTAGAGCTCATGTTATATATTTTTTACCGTAAGTTTTAAAAAGGGGAAAAGACAAAGTCCTTGATACTTTTTTGCAGACTGTACTATGTGAAGACATTGAGACAAAAGATTCTTAGAACTGGCTGATTTTTTTTTTTTTTTTCCTTTCCTTTTCCCAAATTGCTTCTGTCTGAATTCAGTCTCAATATGGTTGAGAGCATTTCTGCAATTAGATTAAAATGCTTGGTTATAGGATTGAGTAGGTGTGACCATCAAACCAGTAACTCTGCAGAGGAGTCATTTAACATTTCAAAAGGCATTAAGATGCCTGAAGATGTGATTTCACAAAAATCAGATGTAGTCTTGAGTAGCATGTCTGTGATGGTGGAGCCTTGTCCAATGGCGGTATCTCCACAGGCTGTGCAGTCAGAGTCAGAGCCACAGGTGTTTGTTGGGCACTTGAAATGTGACCAGTGTGATTGAGCAACTGGACTTTGAATTATATTTAATTTTAATGAATTTAAATGTAGTCACATGTGGCTGATGGCTACTGTATAAGGCAACCCAGGTCTAGAGACTTCAGGAAAGTTAATCAGAGCATCAGTGAAGTAAGAACCCAGTTCTTGGGCATTTTGGATTTGAAATGAAAAATGAGAAGTTTTACAAAATATTACTGGAGACCAGAACGCCAGCTTATGGTTGTAAATGGAATCTTTTGGATATGGTATTGAGAAAATGGAGTATTTCCTGCCATATCAGTAAAAAAGGATGTCAGGGTCATCAGTGATTTCATCTCTCCAAATGTGAATTTCTGAGCCCTGAGGGCACCCAGGAAGCTGAGGTGATCTGGCAGCCATGGCTTCAGCCACTCCCTGTGGTGAGCACAGAAGCTCAGAATGTAAAAAAAAATGCAGGATACTGGCCCAGAGAGCTGAGATGCATATGAAAGGAATGATGTCAGTGAGCCCAGGCTCTTACATCTTCCCATAAGTTTGCAGGCATAAGTTTGCAGGCAACAATTCCAAGGGATCTTCCACACCCCGGGATCAAACCCGGGTCAGGAAGATCCTCTGGAGAAGGAAATGGCAACCCACTCCAGTACTCTTGCCTGCAAAATCCCATGGACAGAGGAGCATGGTAGGCTCCTACAGTCCATGGGGTCACAAAGAGTCGGACACGACTGAGAGACTTCACTCACTCACTCAACTTTTAGGTCGTGACTGTTTTCTAAGTCAACAGTACTATCCTACTTCTTTTGTGTTTTATTTTATCAACTTTAAAAACATACAGAGACAGAAAGTAGGTGGGGAATAAACATTCAGTAAAATGAATTTTAAGGAGAATTTATAAACTGCCTTGATCACTGAAAGAACTTTTCCACCTTCATATAAATATACAAAGCAGTTAACTGAGAGGATAGTAGTATCCTTACCAGAAAAGATGCTTCTTTAACAGAAGCAGGAAGTAGGCTGATTTTTTCAATAGTGACACCATTTTAAAACTATAACTGAAGAAGTCTACATGTTGGTATCATTTTAATGTTAGTTTTCCCTTCTCTTCAGTGGGCTTCCCTGGTGACTCAGACAGTTAAGGATCTGCCTGCAATGTGGGTGACCTGGGTTCAATCTCTGAGTTGGGACGATCCCCTGGGGAATGGAACAGCTACCCACTCCAGTATTGTGGCCTGGAGAATTCCATGGACTGTAGTCCATAGGGTCACAAAGAGTCAGACACAACTAAGCAACTCTCACTTTCACTTTTCAGGGTGTAAATAGCTCTCTTGGGTGAGGGCACATCATCTCTCCTCTCGGCTATTGCAGTAGCTTCCTAGCTGGGGGTTTGTTTCTTTGTTTGTTTTGGGGTATTTTTGTTTGTGTGGGTTTGTTCCCCCCCGCCCCCGGGGTGACTGTATCACACCAAGAATTGTATTTTTAAAAACACAGATCTGACCCACAACTCTGCTTAGGGAATTTTTATCTGAACTATGTATACAATTGCGTCCCTGGTGGCTCAGTGGTAAAGAATCCACCAGCCAGTGCAAGAGACGAGGGTTCATCCCTGGATTGGGAAGATCCCCTAGAGGAGGGCATGGCAACTCATGCCAGTATTCTTGCCTGGGAAATCCCATAGGGAGAGGGGCCTGGCAGGCCACAGTCCATGGGTTGCAAGAGTCAGACATAGCTTAGTGACTAAGTAACCACCACTACCATGTATACAATTAAAGGTTTCAGAAACATTTTTTGAAGGCTGTTTTTCACTTTTGAAGTTAGTGAGTTAAGTGAACATTTTCTCAACTGATGAAAATAAAATTGGTAAAACATTTTTCATTAGCATATTGGTAGTATGCAACAAGAACTTTATAAAGATTTATAACCTAAACCCCAGTAAATCCACATCCGGGAATCTTTCTAAAGAAACCATCTTAAATACCACAAAGTATGCCCCCAAGTCTCTTTATACAAAGATATTCATCATAGCACTATTTACAATAATGAAACTGTACATATACCAATATAAACTATACACTAACATAAACCATGGTGGTTTTGTGGCTAAGTTTGTGTCTAACTCTTGTGACCCCATGGACTGGAACCCACCAGATTCCTCTGTTCATGGGAGTTTCCAGGCAAGAATATTAGAGTGGGTTGCCATTCCCTTCTCCAGGGGTTCTTCCTGACCCAGGTATTGAACCCACATTTCCTGTGTCTCCAGCATCACAGGCAGATTCTTTATTTGCTGAGCCATTGGGGAAGCAAATGACTAAGTAAATGATAATTCATAAAATGATGTGCTCCCATACCACTTTGTGTATCCATATACAAACTATGATATAGTTAATGCATTTCTGCCAGTCTACTACTTTTTTGTGTCCCACCATACTTCAGTTCAGTCACTCAGTTGTGTCCAGCTCTTTATGACCCCATGGACTGAAGCACTCCAGGTTTCCCTGTCCATCGCCAACTCCCAGAGCTTCCTCAAACTCCTGTCCATCAAGTCGGTGATGCCATCCAACTATCTCATCCTCTGTTGTCCCCTTCTCCTCCCACCTTCAATCTTTCCCAGCATCCGGATCTTTTCCAATGAGTCAGTTCTCTGCATCAGGTTGCCAAAGTAATGGAGCTTCAGCTTCAGCATCAGTCCTTCCAATGAATATTCAGGACTGATTTCCTTTAGGTTGGATCTCCTTGCAGTCCAAGGGAATCTTAAGAGTCTTAGCCAACACCACAGTTCAAAAGCATCAGTTTTTTGGCTGTACTTAGCACATTGTGAATGCTTGGTGAATATCTGATGAATAAGTGAACAAATGAGTGTTGACACAAGTGAAATCATTATCAGTTGCTTCTTATCAACTGGTTAAAATTAACAGATGTTATATTCCTTTAAGTATAGTAGTATGCAGTTCCACTTGTGATGAAAATGTATTTCAGATTTAAACCTTGGCCAATCCAGAAAATATTTTTGTACGCAAAATAACTATTTCAGACCTTTAAAGATAAATCAGTTGATAAATATATCAAGTAATGATTTTTAAAAATAAATCATATTAGTAATAAATCATTCTCTATCTCCAAAGTCCCTTTGTACACTTGTAGTTTATTTTTCTCTCCCCATATTTTCTCTGAATTTCATGTGTTTTTTAAAATAAATATATATAAAAGACTCCACTTATCTCCCTATTGACATTTTTCCCCTCAACCTGTGATCTGTCCTCACAATCAATTCTTCTAACTGCTTTGTTTATTTGAAGTGATCAGTTGTCAAGGAAATTGCTTTTCACATACTGGTGCATTAGGCTGTGTTATATAGAGAGTGTTCAAATTTTCATTTCCTATAATTTACTAAGACTAGCAAGGGGAAGAAGTCTCTCATTTTTTTCTAAATTATTTTTCTAGGTAAACCCAGATCATGGTTGATGCAGGCAAGAAACACTAATATTAGAAATTCTAAATTGTTTCTTTTGACATGGAATCTTCGAATGTACTTCACCAGCAGATTGAGATCTCTTTGTCATCCCTTTACAAATATAACCTAGATGATTAGTTCTTCCTAAAGCACTAGCAGTTTAAGATGATCATTATTTAATATATTTATCTCAGTAGCACCCTGAAAATTGTTGGAGATTGTGTGCCAAACTTCTGAGGGGCAGGGCCCATGTCCATCTTGCTCACCCTGTATCTTGAGGCTACCACAGTATCTGGTTCAGTTCTCAAAAGATTGTTAAATCTTCCTNTAGCAGTTTAAGATGATCATTATTTAATATATTTATCTCAGTAGCACCCTGAAAATTGTTGGAGATTGTGTGCCAAACTTCTGAGGGGCAGGGCCCATGTCCATCTTGCTCACCCTGTATCTTGAGGCTACCACAGTATCTGGTTCAGTTCTCAAAAGATTGTTAAATCTTCCTCCTAATGAAGTAAGAGATTCAAATACTTTTTTGTGTTTGGTAGGCTCTTGGATTGTAAGGAACAAAAAAGATTCAGGTACCTTGCGGAGAAAGAGATAGGGAAGAAGGGAGCGGGGAGAAGGGCAAGCTTAATGTTAACAGGAGACATCTGTTCCCCTGTTCTTCAGTTTCTCACTCAGTCTTTAGAATATTCATAAACCATAGCAGAGTCCCTGTTTTTATGTTACGACTTTGGAGGGCTTCTATTTCACAAACATTACTTTTAGAAAATCAAGTGGCTGTTCCTCCTATCTCTTCTCCTGGTAAGAAGGATCTCAAAACCTGAGGGCCTGCCTCTGACTCTTCCTGTTCTTCCTTATGCCTACAGAGGAGGAAGTTTCTTCCTGATGGGAATTTTTCAGACTTACAGATGAATGTACTTAAATGGGGACACAAAAACAATATTTTTAAAAAGTTACAATGAACACAGGATGAACTGGTAATCTGGCAGTTATGAATACTAAGTAGAATAGCGATAGAACAATAAACATTGTTATGGTCTCCATTTCTCAGGTGAAATTAACCTCTACATCTCCATGTTTTACATTTTTCTTACCTAAAGCTTCAGAGGTTTATATTAGATATGCTTATTCTATTTCATTCAGAAAGAAAAACAGAAATCAGACCATTGCTTTAGGAAGTTGTATGTAATACTCTTAGAATCTAACTTTTCCTTTAGCTTTCAAATTGAGGTTCGACAGTGTCCTAGTATACTGTTAGATATGATTTTATTATGGAGGCTGATGGTTTCCAGTCATGTCAAATATGGGCCAAAAAATCTCTGGTGCTATAGAATATGACTGAAGGAAATAATATTTGAGGAGCCTGCCTGTGCACCCAGTACCGTGGTGGGAGCTTGTCTGTCTCCTTATCTTGTTCATGCAATGACCCCATAGGTTGTCTGCTGCTGCTGTTGTTGTTGTTTGTTATGGGGCTGGAGGGGGCGGAATCCAAGACCTAGCACTTTGACTTTACATAATTCTATTTACTTATTCCATTTAGTTTATACTTTAGCAATTTATACCAATTTAACTTTTATGAAAAGAAAGTCATCATTAATACATAAAACTTTTCTTTTAAAAACAGGATAAAAGAATCAGAGTATCTCAACCCTTGACGAGAGGACCAAGTGCCTTTATTCCAGAGAAGGAAGTAAGTCAGTCTGTCTTAATATATATAAAGTGATTTTAAAAATAACTCAATTGTGTCAAAGAATATCTGCCTTTTTTAATATGGAAGTAAACATGTGTTTTGCTTTTATTCTTATTTGTCAGAAAACTACAGAAGTATTTTCTTTTCAACTTTACTTGAAAGATTGTATGTATAGTAATCATCTTATTTGGAGTTAGACAGTACTACAAGTTTTGAAAAATATAAATTTTACCATATTTGATTTCAAATGCAACATTTCTGAACAAAGCTGGTAAAAGTAATAAAACTTAATATTATCATGTAGGTTTAAGGTTTTAAAATGGCCAGTGTTTCGTGACTATAGGTTACATAAATGTTAAGAAAATACATTTTAAAGTGAAAAAGTGAGTTTCCCAACTAAATCTATTGAAGAAAACATGATATTCAGTTCAGTTCAGTTCAGTCGCCCAGTCATGTCTGACTCTTTGTGACCCCATGAACCACAGTTACACCAGGCCTCCTTGTCCATCACCAACTCCCAGAGTTCACTCAGACTCATATCCATCGAGTCAGTGATGCCATCCAGCCATCTCATCCTCTGTCATCCCCTTCTCCTCCTGCCCCCAATCCCCCCCAGCATCAGGGTCTTTTCCAGTGAATCAGCTCTTCGCATGAGGTGGCCCAAGTATTGGAGTATCAGCTTTAGCATCATTCCTTGCAAAGAAATCCCAGGGCCGGTCTCCTTCAGAATGGACTGGTTGGATCTCCTTGCAGTCCAAGGGGCTCTCAAGAGTCTTCTCCAATACCACAGTTCAAAAGCATCAATTCTTCGGCACTCAGCCTTCTTCACAGTCCAACTCTCACATCCATACATGACCACAGGAAAAACCATAGCCTTGACTAGATGGACCTTTGTTGGCAAAGTAATAATCACTAGTAGTAATTAATCTTTTCATTTGGTTCTAAGTCTCTGATGAGACAGAATGTCAGAGAATCTCCACTACAACCTGCACTTTTGATGAAGCTGGGGGAGTCAAGATGGTAAATGCAGAAAGAATGTTTGTGAAATGACACAAAAGATATTATAAGAAAATTTGCAGGCCTGTTTAGTGGGTATATATCTCTATGAAAAATCACAGCAATGTTTAGGACCTAGAGATTCCTAGCTGCCTTTAACTTATACTTGGGCTAAGAAAAATTTAAGGCCCACTAATTGAGTTTTTCTGTGCTTCAAGGAGTTATTAACTCATATTAACCATGGCTATATATACTGATTTACTATTGATTGCAAAAAGATATCATTTATCTTAAAGCACTAGCATTATTCCTATATCGTTCAGAAATTAGTCAGCACGTATTTAGAATACCTATGATATTTCAGGTATCCCTTAAAGAATGAGTAGAATTTGAATAATAATACATGTCAGGTCACACTAGAGTCAGCAGTTCCATCATGTTCATTTTGACTTTTTAGTGACCTTGCCATTTACATGAAACTGCAAAGTTACCTGTAATGTTTTAGGAGCTCAGGGACTGTAGCTGATCTAGGTGGTGACCATGCATTAGAGAAACTGCTGGGCTTGTCCTGTCTCCCTCATAGAGCACACGGCTGCTCTTAGCAGAGTGATTGCCTAATACATATATAAAGACTTCTTGAAATGCTGCCATTTACACAGAATGTATTTGGAGACAATCTGGTTTGCAGAAGCAACGGCTGTTTTCAGGCTCTGTTGCATCATACGAATCTATTAATGTCTTTTGGGCATCAGTTAAGCAGAAGAATATTCTGCTGGAAAACAAAACAAAAACAAAAAATATTCTGTCCCTAGTTATATAGAGTTTATCATGATCCAATTCCATTTTTAACTGTCATCTTAGTTCCTTGTAGTTGACAAAATGGGAGGACATGAACAAATGGAAATACATTTGGTTTTATAGTGAGCCAAAGTGGAATTGCCTTTTTTTTTTACACCATTGTAATTAACATTTCCTCACAATTAACACCTTTCAAACATTACATTTCCTTTGGGATTAAATTTTCCTCAATCAATAGTGCCTTTGTATAATTTGTACTTATCTTCAGAAGAGATTGTGAGGCCAGCCCTGAAAAGTAAACAGAGCTTCTTAAGAGCAGTGTGGATCTTTAGAAAGACCACAAGTCTAGATTTGAGGAGATCTAGATTCTAGACCCAGAGAAGACACCCCACTCCAATACTCTTGCCTGGAAAATCCCATGGATGGAGGAGCCTGGTGGGCTCAGTCCATGGGGTCGCAAAGAGTCGGCCATGACTCAGTGACTTCACTTTCACTTTCTTGCATTGGAGAAGGAAATGGCAACCCACTCCAGTGTTCTTGCCTGGAGAATCCCAGGGATGGGACAGCCTGGTGGGCTGCCATCTGTGGGGTAGCACAGAGTCGGACATGACTGAATTGACTTAGCAGCAGCAGCAGCAGATTCTAGACGAGGCTCTGCTATTAAATAGCAGTATGAGCTGACATTTAATATTGAGGCCGTTACCTTATCTAAAATAAGGGACAAATTTTTCTTAAGTCTAGAACTCTAATTCTAAAATGCCAATAAATAAGGAACCAAGCCGAGAAACACACATCTGATGTCCATTGATTCTCACTGAAACAAGTCCTTCCATGGGGTGCTAATAAGCTCTTAACACCTTCAGAAGCCAATTGTTGGTATGACGCCCAAGCTGTCATTGTTTATAAACCTGTATATAAATAATCTCTTTTTGAGAAAGTCCTTTTGATTTTCTCAGATGCTGCACGTCCATTTTAATAACTTACCTTGTTTCTAGTAGTTAATTTGATAGGCTCAAAATGGGAATCTAGTGTCCTATTAATTTTTCAATTAACACTTTCCTACAAATTATCCTGTTTTTCTTTGTCCCTCAAAAAGACTGCAGAAAGCTTTTTTAATGTTGAATAACGAAAACAAGCAAGGGATCAGACTGAAAAATGTCTGTCCTGAGATACAGTCATTAAGTGTGTTCCTAGGCTATTGAGAGAAAATTATAAATTCTTTCCCTCCCCACGAATCAGTGTGACAATAGCAGGCAAGCAGGCCCTGAAAATTTTTGCCTTATGTGCCTGGCAAAGCAGATGGAAGCTTCTTTTCTCCAGTTTCATAGCTGTTTGTATAATGTTTGATAATTTGACATTTGTTGTTTAATAAATTGTGGTCCCAGAGCCAAAAATGAATGGTGCTTTCGTTTTCATTTCTGCTTCTAGTATGAACAACTGCATTATTTCGGTGTCTGTTAATGTCAAAAGGACCGTCATCGGCTTCAGTCGTGGAATAATGCATGTAAACCACTGGTGTGTTTATTTCTCAGCCATGATTTTGTGTTTCTTGGTTGACAGGTTGTCCAGGCAAACACAGTGGATGAACGTACTAACTTTCTTGTGGAAGAATACTCTACATCCGGTCGCTTGGACAACATCACCCAGGTCATGAGCCTGCACACGCAGTACCTGGAGTCCTTCCTGAGGAGCCAGTTCTACATGCTGCGCATGGACGGCCCCCTTCCTCTACCGCACCGGCACTACATCGCCATCATGGTGCGCTCATTTCCGGTTCCTGTGTTCACGTGACTTTGTCCTCATTTAGTCCCTCTGCCTGCTGATATTACTTGTGGGGCAGAGCTAAGTATAATCACACGGAAACAAAAATTCAAGAAGCTTGTGGCCTTTTGGATTCCAAGTCCACTTGCTACATTTTGAATGTTGTAACCCACTTAATATACTGAATGTTTCAGATTAAATTATTAGTAAACTTTTCCATGTTTAATCTCATGATTAAAGATGTTTATAGGGTCGAAAGTAATGTTCCTAGTGTCCCTCAAATTTTCCTTTCACTCCTGATAGTTTTCTTTCAGTATGAAAATAAAACAGGTTGGTTGTGACTTTTTATTTAGTTATTCTGTACATGAAGAATGTCACTAATTTGGCTAAATCAGAGCAAAGTATTAGCAAAAAAGGCGACTCTGTCAGAGAAGAATTCTTAAATAAGTTATACTACTTCTAAGTTTAGTACTTGGTACAAGCTAGTTAACTAGTTAATGTTTGAGAGGGATAAAATTATAAATTGGGATCATGGGCAGCAGGAATAAGAAGGTAGAAACAGTGCTACAGTTGGACTATTGCTAGAGAAAACAGCAAGATGCAAGTGCAATGTATTTGGAGAAGTTAGGGGAACATCTGGGCTGGCAGAGCGATCAAAGCCAGCTAGGAGTTAGTTTTTATCAAGTTTAATTTGTTTATGCTCTCACTGAAGTTTTAAACAACAAAAAGGGCTGCATCCTGTGTTCTATTAGTGATGAACTGGACTAAGATTACTCAGCTAAAGGTTTTGACACTAAGGCTGAAAGCCAACTTGGAATGGTCACTGGCGAAGAGAGAAATAAGATATGGAAAACAGAGTAAAATAGTACTATTTCACTGAGAAGCAGCCCTGAGGAAAAAAGCGGTGAAAAGTCTGTTTTGCATGGATTTACCAGTTTATCAAGGCTGATTCTGGCTTGCCTAGGAAAGAAAGGGTCAGTAAGCTTCAGTTTCATTTCAGTAGGAGTATGGGCACAGATAAGGCTGATTCACAGTTATCTCAAAAGGAATAGGAAAATACTCAAAATAGTATATATTCTGAATTGGTACAAGTTAATGAGATTTGACTGTGTTTTAAATAGAATACAGTTTATCTCACTTACCATAATGAACATATACTTCCTTCACATAAATAGAAAATGGGTTCTAGATTGACCCCTACCACTTCTGGATGAGAAAGTAATTGGCTTCATGTGACGTTTACTTATATATTAGCTTTATGTATCGATTCAAGAATCTATGACAACATTGTGATGAAAGTTTTAGGAAGAGCATTCTCGAAGAAAAGAATTATTAGCTATAAAAATGCACTTTAAAAGACTGTCTTAGTAATTGTAGAATAAGACCGTACCATGACTGTTTTATCCACCACTCTTTTATCCACCAACTCTTTTCTTTGTGTTGTAGGCTGCAGCTAGACATCAGTGTTCTTACTTAATAAACATGCATGTGGATGAATTTTTAAAGACAGGAGGTATTGCTGAATGGTTGAATGGTTTGCAATATGTACCACAAAGACTGAAAAATCTTAATGAAATAAACAAGCTGTTAGCACACCGACCCTGGCTGATCACAAAAGAGCACATTCAGGTACTGAGTATTTCTTTAGGGGAGAAAGAAATTTTACTAATGATTCTTAGATTTATTTTCAGTTAAGTATTTTGCTTAAGACTTAATTTGAAATACTTGCATGTTAGGAATTTGAAAAATAAAAAAAAATAGTGTATTAAAATGTGTAGAAAACGTAAGTCAGTGGGTTTAAGTTAAATATAAATGAATACTTCTCTGTAAGTGAAAGTCACTCAGTCATGTCCGACTCTTTGTGACCCCATGGACTATACAGTCCATGGGATTCTCCAGGCCAGAATCCTGGAGTGGATAGCCTATCCCTTCTCCAGTGTATCTTCCCCACCCAGGAATTGAACAGGGGTCTCCTATACTGCAGGTGGATGAGCAGATGAGCTACCAGGAAAGCCCACTTCTCTTTAAGTAATCAGTAATTAGCAAATAGCTATAAGAAAAATTGATTTCTATTTTCAAGCAGTAGGCAGAACAAGGAAAATGGATTAGGAGGATAACATATGTAGGTTCTAGTCTTTAACCCTTAACTACAAAGTATGTGACCTTTAGTAAGTTAACTTTTGTGAGCCTTGGTAGTTCACCCTTCTATAAATGAGACGCCTAGATTAAATGAGTTCTAAACTCTTTTGCAGTTCTAACATTTCATAATTTTAAGATTTTTAAAAAATGATTTTGCAAATAAAAGTGATTTGCCAACTGATGTGTATATACTTACCTGCCTCTAGAGACTAGAACTTAGGTAAGAAAGAGAACTGTGATTGACTGGAGCACTTGCCCTTCAAAAGCAGCATCTGTGAAAAGCTTCCAGGATGAGGTTGTTGAATTAATGCTTAGCACCATGCTTGGCACTACTCAGTTAGTAGGAGTCATCAGCTAAATCATTTTCAGTAGAAGCCTTGGGTACTTAAAATCCCTTCTTCTAAGGCATTAGAAATATCCTTGGTTTTGTTTTTTCCCTCATTTTGTTAGTTATTTGCCCAGTTAAACCAAACTTAGCTTTTGTCAGTCTGTATACTCTCAGATTTGTATTATCTATTAGGGCTTGTTTATAAAATATGAACAAAGCTATAGCAGAAAGATGCTATTTATAGTAGCAAATAAGAAATTTAGAAGCAATTTAAATGTTTAAGGAAATGGATCTGTAGTTCTGGGCTACAATATGCCCATGCTTAATATAATTAATTGAAGACAGTAGAGCCTCATGAAAACCAAGTTTTTCAAAAAGTTTGAAAAGCAGAGAAAAATGGAGGTATACTCTGATTATTTAATTATACTTTGAAAAATAAAAGAAGATATGTAAAAGTTACATTAAAGTGATAGAATATAATTGATTTTTCCTTTTTTTCCCCCCCTGAGCTTTTGGTAATGTATTAAATTTGTTTGTAGTTAAATAATGGAGAGTAAAGCAAAAGCAGTTTTTTGGTTTTAGTTTTTAGATGTGAAGTGAGCCAAGTGAAAGTTTTAGATTTGAGAACAGCCCCCCATACACACACTGAGAGGTAGATTAATTAGATAAAGATTGATGGGGAAAACCTTGAATGGACTAATAGCTGGAATTGTAATGATTATTGTGTTTAATGTCTTCACTATGATTCCAACATTCATCTGGAAAAAGTGAAAGTGAAAGTCGCTCAGTCATGTCCAACACTTTGTGACCCCATGAACTATACAGTCTGAGGAATTCTCCAGGCCAGAATACAGGAGTGGGTAACCTTCCCCTTCTCCAGTGGATCTTCCCAACCCAGGAATCCAACTGGGGTCTCCTGCGTTGCAGATGGATTCTTTACCAACTGAGCTATCAGGGAAGCCCATTCATCTGGAGGATCCAGTAAAATAGCATATTAAAAAAGTGCTCTGATATTTTTTTTTTAACTTTTTATTTTGTATTGGATTATAGCCAGTTGACGTTGTTGTGATAGTTTCAGGTGGACAGCAAAGGGACTCAGCCATACATACACACATAAGCATTCTTCTTTAAACTCCCCTCCCCTCCAGGCTGCTGCATAGTTACCTGTACTGTACTGAGCAGAGTTACCTGTACTGTACAGTAGGACCTTGTTGGTTATCCATTTTAAATAGAGCAGATTTTTCTTTAATGTCCCTTCAAATATGAGGTAGTTTTCTACAGTGTATCATCTGCTGTAGGTTCTTCCTCTGTCAGAAATAATATCTAAAAGACAATTAAAAGTTGATCTACTGAATTAAATATTTATGTTATTTTTAAGGTACAGTCTCTACCTTTAAAACCTTCAAATGAATGGTCTTGCTAGAGAAACTTTAAAGTCCCTTCTAGCGTCAATGTTCTTGGATTCTCTAAAATACCTTGTTAAAATAGCATAATACAGAAAAGTACTTTGGAAACAGAAACTCCATTATATGTATAAGGAATTTCAGAGAAGCTACAATGTAATTCTATTGTTAGTTTTGATAAGTTTAATGTAATATTGTTTGACCAAAGCTGTATCTTTAATATATGAAACAGTTTAAATGGAATTTTTAGTATTATTACTATAAATGGACATATGAAATTTTATACATTTTTCCATACTTTCTAAAATTGCTTTGTAACGTTCTATGATTTTCACTTTTATTCTTGATTGGCTTTCTCATTTCAGAAACTTGTCAAAACTGGAGAAAATAATTGGTCTCTGCCTGAACTGGTACATGCTGTGGTCCTACTGGCTCATTATCATGCTTTGGCAAGCTTTGTTTTTGGTAGTGGCATCAATCCAGAAAGAGATCCAGAAATCTCCAATGGATTCAGACTAATACCAGTCAACAACTTCTGTGTGTGTGATCTCGCTAATGACAACAACATAGAGAATGCGTCCCTTACAGGCAGCAACTTCGGGGTTCGTTTTCTTCACTGTTTTCCTTTACTACTTTGCCTTTAAACTTGCTACATTAAAGACATCTAGAGAAATTATCTGATTAAATAGGATATTATATGCTTGAAATATTTTGTATAATCTTTTATTACCCTAAAAATTTAACCTGTTGCTGAAGTTCTGAATTGTGTTAAGGAGGCTTTTAAAGCAATTACAAATCATAAGACTTGTAAGCCTGCCCCAGTGTTAGAAACAAGTGATAATATAATCTAATATATATCAGATTCTGTTGTATTGGGTTGGCCAAAAAGGTTGTTTGCATTTTTCTGAAAGCTGTTATGGGAAAACCTGAATGAACTTTTTGGCCCACCCAGTAGAATTCTAGATTAAATAAATCCATTCATATAAACTCTCTGTGTTTATAGCTGAAGCAGAAACGTCATACCTCTGAAAATGTTTGGTTTTGCCGTATGACTTTCTTTGGAGTTAATGGAAAGCCCACTTAGGAAATTAACGACTATGCTAGTGCCACTGTACCTAAGATGATATTAGGAGATGGAGACATTTACCGGGACAACTTTCGACATTAATAACGCCCAATATTATCTTCTCTGGCTCCAGATTGTCGATTCTCTGAGTGAGCTAGAGGCCTTAATGGAAAGAATGAAAAGGCTTCAAGAAGAAAGGGGAGATGAAGAGGCGTCTCAGGAAGAAATGACCACTCGCTTTGAGAAGGAGAAGAAAGAAAGTCTTTTTGTGGTCTCTGGAGATACTTTTCATTCATTTCCTCATTCAGGTGCTCTTTCTGTTTCACTGTCTTTGCCTTTCCTCTTTGCCTTTGCCTTCCCTGGTGGCTCAGATGGTAAAGAATCTGCCTGCAATGCAGAAGACCCAGATTCCATCCCTGGGTCGGGAAGATCCCTGTTGTCCTTAGAACCCAGACTGACCACCTCAGACCACCTTCAGTATTTTCCATATGGATAATGGAATGATTCCACTGTCATGTTCCTTTTATTTAGTTCTCCTCTCCCTGATGCTGATGCTATTGCTTCCCCTCTTGTGTTGCTGCATCTTTGAATATATTTCAGATCCAGTTGAGAGGTACTTCAGCTGTGTATGTAGTTCATGCTCTTATCTTGGATAAAATGTTATTCAGAGCAGACCAACTGCTTATAAAGTTAGATAAGAGTATTTAATCCATTCTACTTGTGTGATTTTTTTAAATGATAAGTAAAATCCTGTTTCAATAGATGTAATTTGTAAGAAATATCTTTTCCTTTTTCGTGGGTGTGAAGTATGTGGGAGGATTGTTCTCACAATGCTGCTTTTCTCCAGATTATTTCTAAAGTTACACTAAAGTTACATTGCACTTGCATTTGTATTTCTTTGCAGAAACCTTTGGAATTATATAAAAATGTATTATTTAGGTCATTTTCTTAGGTTGAATTTGTAGGAATTCATCCTGTATTAAAAGTTACGCTTTTCTGTATCAAAAGGCTTCTTTGCTTTAGTCTTTAAAGTACATTTCTTTTCCTAATACTCTGAGAGACTTTGAAATAGGAGAGAAACTTTTCAATTAAAACTTAAAAAGATATTAAACACCACATAGTACATGTTATTAAAATAGCATGGAGTCAGTAGACTTTGAAAGCTTAAACCCTTCCAAGTCATCAATCTACATAACATTTATTTTTAAAGTAGAGCTCCATAGGTTTAAAAGAGGGCTTCAAAATGACTAGTCGTAAGGTTAGTCAGTCTCATAAATCCTGAGGGTAATTGATTTGGCTATGACTGGTTTGTTAATATTAAATATGACATTGACCAATAGCTTTCAGAAATTTTACCAGGAAGAGCAAGCTCCCTCTTTTATCCTTTCCCCAGCGATTTCTTTTATGAAAGATTTTATCTTCCAAATTGAGTATATTTAATAATGATTTCTCAGAACTTCTGACCAGGAGGAAATCCCAAATATAAAGAAGTATTTTGGTTATTGGTTTGCTATTCATACTACAGACATTTATTGTACTCCGCGTAGTCTCAGCAGGGTGGTAGGCACTAATGTTTCCAGGCTAAATGAGACGTGATTGCTGCCCTCTGCAGGCTCTCATTGCTAGTGGGAGAGAAAGAAATGCAATATGAAGCAGAATGTGAGGAGTAAATGGAGCCAGTGATGGAGAGGGAGGGATGTGGACAGACGTGGTCCTAGGAGAGACCTCCTCTAGCCACTTGGCTCTGAGCTAAACCTTAGAGACTTGAGTGCAAGGGAGTCAGGCAGTGGCTAGGGGGTGGGGAGTTGGTGGTAAGTAGCACACCCACCTGAGCCAACATACAGTGGTGAGGAAACAGGATGGTGGGTGCAGGAGTAATTGGTTCTGCGTTGTTAGGACGTGACACATAAGGTAGGTATTGTGAACAGGAAGCTGATTAGGTAGATAGAGGCCTTATCATGATGACCTTTCCAGCCTTAAAGATCATGTAACCAGCCATATTTGCGACATGTTGAGTTGTGATGTCTATAAAACCTCCAGTCTGGAAACAGCTACAAGTGCCTCTCAGACTTTAATATGCATTTGAATCACTGAGGAATCTGTTGAAATGCAGAAGATTTTTGTGTTCAGTCTGTCTGTGCCAGGACTTAAGAAGCTACGTTTCAATCATGGCTTCACGTAATGCCCATGCTCCTGGTCTGCACACTTGGAAAGCCAGGGTTGAACGGGAGAGGGTTTTAAGCCCAAAATAAAGTTTTGGAAGTTATCAGTATATGTTTGGGAGTTAAAATCAAAAGAGTCGTTTATAAAAAATCATCCAGAGAAAACAAGTGGGACAAAGGAAAGTAATGAGCATAGGGTAAACCTTCCAGGGAAGCCAATATTTTAAAATGCAAACATTGTATTAAAGTTAGTAGTATGCATTTACTTTTAGACATTAATTTTTGTAAGTGTGAAAAACTTGGGTTTGCCTGGTGGCTCAGTGGTAAAGAACCCACCTGCAATGCAAGAGATGGAGGTTCTTTTCCTGGATTAGGAAGATCCCCTGGAGAAGGAAATGGCAACCTACTCCAATATTCTTGCCTGGGAAATCCCTTGGACAGAGGAGCCTGGCAGCTACAGTCCATGGGGTCACATGGGGTGAAAAATTCTAATATACATCTCTTTATAACTAAAATTAAGTAGACACAAAATCTAGAAAAAGAGAGTAAACTTATTTAGCATACTTTACCTGACACAAATAAAACACTATGTCCCAAACTGCAACCTATACCATTATTTTCAAGTGCACATAGAAAATTTACCAGTATTAACCATATACTGTTAATAAAGCAAATATCAGCAAATTTTAAGAGATTTAAACTTTACAGGATATAACTTTTGACTATAACAGAAGTAAGCTAGAAATCAGTAAGGAATAACTGGAAGTTTCTCAAATGTTTAGAAATGAAACAGTATACTTCCAAATAGTTCACAGGGAAATAAAAAGTTGCAGTGGAAATTGAAATATTAGGAGCTGAATGGCAGTGAAAGATGGCACAGACAGTATTTATTTATTTATTTATTTATCTTTTTTTTTNTACCTGAATGGTCTAGCGGTTTTCCCTATTTTCTTCAATTTGTGTCTGAATTTGGTAATAAGGAGTTCATAATCTGAGCCACAGTCAGCTCCTGGTCTTGTTTTGTTGACTGTATAGAGCTTCTCTATCTTTTGCTGCAGAGAATATAATCAGTGTGATTTCGGTGTTGACCATCTGGTGATGTCCATGCGTAGAGTCTGAAAAATAAACACTAATAGATTTTATTTCAAATAGATTTTAATTCAATACATGTTAAAAATGAATATTATATTCAAAATAATATTATATTTAAGGCCATAAATTGGTGATATTTCTCTGCTGGGTGCTACTAAATAAAGCTTATGTAAAATCCCCAAGTTTGTTTTTTTTTTTTTTAGCTAAGTTTTATGTTTGGGTTTAAAATAAACTGAAAATACAGAAGAAAAAGCCCACAAGCTCCCACCGCTACATTTACTGTCATAGCTATTTCTGTGCCCGTTTACGCTGTTATTCTCTCATCTTATGAATGAATTGTCTAGACTCCTATGCACTAGGGCACAGAATCCCATCTCCTCTCATCTAATGATCGCTCTTCTAGCAATTCTCCCTTCTCTCTCCGGCATAATTAGCTTTACTCTCTTAATCAGATCTTTCACATCAATATGTAAACATGCCTTTATTTCTCTCATCTCAAAAAAAAAAATCCTTTCTTCATCCTTAATTTCCCTCTGACTGTTGCCTCAGACTTCTGCTCCGATGCACAGCAGATCCCTTTGAAAACATTTTATATACCTACTGTCACCATTTTCTTATCCCCTGTTCTCTTGTGAACCGACTGCAGTGTCAGGCTTTTACTCCTGCAAAGCAGCAAAACTAGAAAACTATTCCTTCTGAGGTTGCCCTTCACCTCTCCATAGCTCCTTGCCTCGACCAGTTCTCCATGGTTATCTTCTTTGCCTACTCAGTAGCATCAGACATAATTGATTGTTCCCTCTTCCTTGAGACACTAGGGGCTTCCCTGGTATCTCAGAGAGTAAAGAATCTGCCTGCCAAGCAGGAGACCCGGGTTCAATCCCTGAGTCGGGAAGATCCCCTGGAGAAAGGGAATGACTACACACTCCAGTATTCTTGCCTTGAGAATTCCAGGGACAGAGGAGCCTGGCAGGCTACAGTTCGTGGGGCCGCAAAGAGGCGGACATGACTGAGCGACTTTCACTAAGACCCTTAGGTTTTACACTTGGTCCTTCTCCTCCTCCCTGTATTAGCTTAGATGTCAGTCTCTTAGAGAAGCCTTCTGCCCACTCTGTCTAAAATCACAACTCTCCTCCCAGCCCCCAGCTGTATTTTATCTCCACAGCAGTTGTCATCGTCTGATATATTATATGATGTTCTTTTTCATTTTTCTTTTTCTCCAATAGAATTCAAATTCCCTGAGACCAGGGCTTTTTGTCTATTTTGTTTGTTTGTGCTTCATCAGTGCCTAAAGGAGTACATGGAAACTACATGGCTTATAGTAGGCACTCAAATATTTATTATTTAAAGGAGTTAATGAATGAACTTTTGGTATTTAATTACTAGATAATTATTGTGTCTTGGTATAACTTTAGAAATCAGAAATTTTGATTCTGCCATTCTAGAGCTTGTTATCATATTGCTTCTAGGTATGATGACTATGATTATGGAGAAGTTAATCAATTACTTGAACGAAGCCTGAAGGTTTACATTAAGACAGTGACCTGCTATCCTGAGAGGACTACCAAGCGCATGTATGATAGTTACTGGCGTCAGTTCAAACACTCAGAAAAGGTGTGTTTCATGACTTAACAGACATATATTCCACATAAGGAGTAATAATTATGAAAAATTAAATATGAAAATAGTAATAAGTCAGCACCATCAGAGAAGTTGGAAGTGGCATCATTTGGCCATCAGTTTTGGGGGGTTTTTTTTTTTACAATGTTTTAAAACACCACATTGGACAAAACACATAACCAAAATTCATTAAATGGTGACTAAATTTTGGTTATGTGTTTTGCCCAGTGTGGTGTATAAAGTAAAAGCTTAGCATTGGCCTTTGAAAGATTGGATCTGAAAATTGGATCTTGGCCCAGAAGACATATCCATTTAGAGATTTTTTTCACTCTAGCCATTTTATAGTTAACCTATCAGAACAATAGTTCTCATTCCAATTTGGTAATTTAGTGATTTGACAATATAATGCAGACCTTTGAGCCAAGTATATTATTATATGAGGAATTTTTTGGATTGAAATATCAATACATAGGAAACATTATTTAAGACCTAATAAATGACCAATATAATGGTATAGTATAAGTATGGCCTTAAATCATGAGTCTATTGACCTTTAAATACAAGAATCTTCCATTTATACCACAGTTCCTAAGCTTGAGAATAAGAAAACCTTTTTAGAGTCCTAATATTAACTAATTAACTACATGACTTTGATAGAGAATGTTATGACCGCGATCCCTTGCAGTCTTTCTTGAAGTCTTAGAGCCAATCATACATCAGATAAACACCCAGTTACCTCCAGCATCTCTCCTTGACAGATCTGTATGCTCTGCTTATAAGTTTGCATTACAGCTTCTCCCTTTGCTCAGTGGTATCTAGAAATTCTCCTTACTCATCAAGAGAATAGATCCAATGACATATCTAACCTGTAGAAAGATATGAAAATAATTTAAATATATCGTACTTCTTTGTATAAGCTTTTGAAGATATGTGGGTGCTTATTTTAAACTGTCAGATGAGATGAATCCCCCTCAAAAATTCCCCCAAGTGCTTGTTCACAGCTGTATATGAGGGACTCTAGGCAAGTTAAACATATCTAAGTTGTTGTTCAGTCCCTTAGTCATGTCTGACTCCTTTCGACCCCATGGACTGCGGCACTCCAGGCTTCCCTGTCCTTCACTATATCCCAGAGTTTGCTCACATTCGTGTCTTTTGAGTCAGTGATGCCATCTGACCGTCTCATCTTCTGTCACCCTGTTCTCCTCTTGCCCTCAATCTCCCAGCATCAGGGTCAGATGCAATACTTCAAAGCCCAGTGCTAAGCTTTTACTTTACACACCACATTGGACAAAACACATAACCAAAATTTAGCCACCACTCAGTAAACTACTAGTAATAGTAAATAGTACTACTACTAGTACTACTAGTAGTAAACTACTAATTTCAGATTGCTTTACGCTTCAGATTTTTACCTTGGTTTCTCCCATGTACAGGCATACCTCAAAGATATTCTGGGTTTGGTTCTAGACCACTGCAACAAAGTTAATATCACAATAAAACAAGCCACATGAATTTTTGGTTTCCCAGTGCATGTAAAAGTTGCATTTATAATACATTGTAGCCTATTACGTGTATGATAGCATCATGTCTTTAAAAACAAAACAGTATGTGTACCTTAATTAAAAAATAGTTTATTGATTAAAAAAATGCTAACCATCATTTGAGCCTTCAGTGTCATAATCTTTTTTGTGGTGGAGGGTTTGAAATGTTGTGAGGATTACCAGATGTGACAAAGAAGTGAGCAAATGCTGTTGGAAAATGACGCCAATAGACTTGCTCAATGCAAGGTTGCCGCAAACCTTCAGTTTGTGAAAAAAGAAAGAAAAGCAGTGTCTATGTGGTGCGTTAAAGCAGAAGCTCAATAAAATGAGGTATGCCTGTAAATAGTAAAAAATGTTTTTAAGAACTTTCCAAGGAATAAGTACAGGCTGGTTTTCAGCCATATAAAATTTTACATCTGGAAGAAAGTATTTTTTGTAGGAGAACTGTAATTTGCAAAAAATTATTTTTGTTTTATAACCCAAAGGATTGTCTGGCTTTACAGCTATCCTAAGACAATTACTGGACTTTTTTAAGATTCTAGGGGTCATTTTTACTGCTCACATTTTTTTAATAAACAGTTTTCCTATGAGTATTACATCATGTGCACACATAAACATGCACAGGCATGTATGTTTGTATGTGTGTCTATAAAACTGGTGAAATTATAATACCTAATGTTATAATACATTTGTGAATGTCTGATATATGAAATAAAGTTTTTTCAGTTGTTTATAACAGTCACTAAGTTGGTAACACTTTGATTTCTAGGTTCATGTCAATTTACTTCTAATGGAAGCACGGATGCAAGCTGAGCTTCTCTATGCTCTTCGTGCCATAACTCGGCATTTGACCTGAAGCATCACCCAGGGAAGATATCATATATGTGTAAAGACCTTTTCACATAGGATATACATCAGAAGCTGTTTGTGATGTAGCATCAAACATTATTCAATTCTCTAGTGTCAAAGTTTTAGCCGTTTTTCGGGGGCGGCTGTAATGTGCAATGATGTGTTTTCTTTTCCTTGATGCTTAACATGACTAACAATTGCAAAAATAATACTGAGGAGCACTACTTGGCATTGTTCGTAGTTGGGTTTTTGGATACTGATCATAAATCATGAACCTGGTTTGTTAATGCTTAACTTCAGTGCTTTGGGGTTTGTATGTGTATTTTTGTTCTTTCCTTTTTTTTTTTTTTTTTAATAAGGAAAAGCGCTTACAATCTACTCGAGCAATTGTTTTCCAGATATCAGAATTCAGCAATGAATGACCTCCTCTGGCCATTCTAGAATTTTAAGGTTGTGTCCTACACCTGGTGGAGGAGAAGCATGCGCTGTTGAACTAAGCTGCTCACAGGACACGCATCTGTGTCTCCAGGAGTTTATTTGTCAGGCACTGTTTATTTTTTTTATTTGTTTTTTTTTTTTTTTACTGCTATTGGCGATAACATGAAATGTGATACAGCCATTGTCCATAATTTAATGTGAAATTGATCATGATGAATTCTATAGCATGCTACTGAAATGCCAAATTCAGCTAGTTTCTTTCTCTTCTGAAACAGAAGCTTCTGTTTTCCATATCAGATGTATATATTCAAAGTGGAATTATGCACACTCCTTTCTATCACTGACAGTAATCCTCAGTCATCAGAGTAATCATTGCTCACAGGACTGCTTACAGTTCATTTAGTTGGCACATATAAACATGTACCCACACAAGACTGACCAAAAATTTTCTTTGCACATTTTTCTTTTCTCATAGTGTTTTCTATATTACAGTAAGCAGAGGAAGGTTAATATGCCTATATTTTTTTCCTGTTAGGCTTCTAGAACTTACTTTCCACAGTTTTTAGGCTAAACAGTTGATTATTCAAAGGTAAAAATTGTATTTCTATGCATTAATGTGATTGAACAACAACACAAGAGTGCAATATGTAAAAAAAAAAGAGAGAGAGAGAAAAAAACTCAACACTTTCCCCCTATTATGTATGTCACTGCAGAAGTGTCCTTTTACCACAGAGCTATAAAGAAATTTAGTTCAGATTTCTTTATTGCACAAGGCTTTTGCCTTCCTGGGGTTGAACAATGTTCCTTTTACAATGCCAAAGCATCCCCATTCCCAGAACAATCTCTTTGGACAACTGGTTTAAAAAAGATCTCAAGTCTTATGGGAGGAAAAAGCATCCCCAAAGTCACATTTTTGCATTGGTTTATGTTGCTTGATTAGACTATCTTCACAGAGCACAACGCTGTACATTTATAGCTTTAATTTGTATTCTGTTAATGAACCAGTAAAGTGCCTAAAGAGATGCTTACAGCTAACCGGTAGGACACGACTGCACTGCTTAAACACTTTTTGGTTAACTAAGGGTGACTTGAATTTTACACAAACATGCTAATTTTTTTTTTTTAATTCCATTTTTTTCACAGTAAAGAAGATAGTTAAGTTTTTCCGTTAGCATTCCCACAAAGATTGCATTTTAGACTTGTAATCTAGGACTTAACTTTTCCTTTCCTCTCATGAAAGAATTGTGGGCTAGTGTTCTCGTCAATCATTTTCCCCTTCCATTTATCATTCTTTTCTGGTACAATCCATTAGGTTGTTTTCTGTTAGTCTTTGTTCTAGGTAAGAAAAATAGAAAGATGACTGTACACCTATGAATATAAGGTAGTTCTGCATTTTTAGACTCCAGGATCTTGTTTGAAATCTTCCATGTGAGGAAAAAACTGCTAATATTTTTAAAGACAGGGTGGTTTATTTAAAAAGATTATTCAAAGAACTCATGCCAGATCGAGTCTGTTTTGTTTATTGCATATACCATATGTTGATGTTATTCCATATCACATTATATAGATAGGTACTAACTACAAAGAAAGTATTTAGGGGAATGGCAAAATACGAATGATAACATGCATGTCCATTTGACTTCCCTAATTTTAGAACTTTCAAGTTGAGGATACCCTTTACTCTTGACATTTTGGTTTTTTTTAACTAGAATTCTTTCAGCTAATATCCCTTTGTTTTTGTGCAGGTGACCTGTATTAGAGTTTGAAAAATAATTTATATATTGAAAAGGAGGAAAAATTCTCATAGAACATCATAAGAGCTTTAAACCAAAAGGGGAAACAAGGTTTAAGTAACTAAAATGGCCACTTAGTTTTTGTTTTTGCATTCCCCGCCCCAGAAATGTAAGTAGTTGAAGTTTGGGTTATGGGAATATTATTAGTGCCTTTACTAGACCTCTTTCCTAGCAAAGTTTCTTTTTAGCTTAGCATAGATGTATCTTATCGCTAATCAGGAAAATCAGTTGACTTGGAACTATAAGTAAAAATAAAACAAGATATTTATGAACCTCACTGAATCAGCCTAGAAAAATTGACTTTGGAGGTGCCAAAGCACCTGCCAAGATGCAGCCTGCACAGCCTTCTAGGTTGTGAATACCGTTTGTACAGTGAGTTTGCTGTGAACTTCAGCTACTGCAAACTTGAAATTCTGATGCGGTTTTCCAGGGTGGTATTTTTTCAGAGTATTGAATTTACTATGTAGTAATTTATAGTATAGCTTTTTATATTAAAATGTGATATTTTTTAAAAGAGCTCTCTGGTTCAATTGGTGTCATGATGTGACTATACGATCTGCTAACCTACCCCTTGGGCTCACATTGTGCCAAACTGAGATGTGCACATGTACATGAAAAAAACAAAAAGCACATGTGAATGTGAAGTCTCTAACTCTGTTGCTTATTATTTTCAAATTAGTCTAATAATCCATTGATGTACATGCTTGAAATGGTTCTCTGTTTACTTTGGAAGTTCGAGTTTTCCCACTAGAGTTAGAATGCTCAGTTTTCTCAGATCACCTTAAGAAAATCCAAATACTCTTCTCTCTGAAAGTAAATGATGAGCCCAGTCCCTTGACTGTGGGAGTGGCCAGACAGGTGCCTCCTTAAATCCTTTGGATGTGGCTTCCTCAGATAGACTCGTGATAAGTAGAGGAAAGCAGGCTTTTGAGATGGGACAACTTGTAACTTTCTTCACCTTTTTGAGCTAAGGATATTGTCTCAGTCTCAGGAAGAACTTTTGTCCCATTTGGGGTACCTTTTAAGTAGGAGATGGCTAATGTGGAATCTGGGGCATGGGTCTTGGCTTGTAATTATAGCTTTAAACCCAAATAATGACAACACAAGACTGTCTCAGAATAGAACTCTCAATGTCAGCTCTATGTCAAAATCATATTTGAACCAGAGCCCCCATTTCAATTGTGCTATAAAGTCCCTTAAAGATTTCAAATGTTTCTAAAACCCAGTTAACATTATTCCTGAACAACTTTTTTCCCACCTTACGGAGTTTTTAAATCCAAAATCTTAAATTTTTATGCTAGAGCAAAATGAAATTATCAACCAGCAGTTAAAAATGTGTACTTAAAAATAGTTCACCATTTTTGTGCAGAGTACATGCCTATATGGTGGTAAGATTCTTTTAAACTCTAAGGGCAGTTCAGCAGGGAAAAAAATAAATTTCAGTGCATATTATGAAAACTATTTGCACTGTGCTAGTAAAATGAGGTTTTCGTTTTTGTTTTATGTTGCGTTTTAAAGACAATTCTAAATCATTCCTCTGGAAAGCAAGACCTTAAACTCTTTACCTAGAGGGACTTTTTCTTCTTTTATGCAAATAGATGGTCTTGCATGGAGTGAAAATTATGCAACTATAATGTTATATAAATAGTATATGAAATTTGCTAATAGTATAATTTAACAGGAAACTGAAAGATATGTGGCTCCCCTATTCAGACTGAGTTTTAAGTTACCTAATTTCATAGTCAGAACCTATTCTAGGTGGCCATCATCATATCATCATAAACTCTGTTTCCCGATTATATCCATCTGAAGACTGAGAATCAAATTAGTCTTTCCTTAAAACAGTACTGTAACGTGAATGTATTCATCTCAGTCAACAGAACTTCAGTGCCCCCTCCATGTGGAACTCACTTCCATGCTAATTTGGCTTCGTCAGTAGTGTCTGCTCAGGTGAGACCTAGAACAAAAACCGCTGGAGCGAAATGGACCGCAGAGGTAAAGCTACCTGTCGAGGCAGAGCCCTGTGAGGGAGGAAGAGTTTTTCAAAGAACACATGAACCATAACTCTGCTAGCGTGGCTGCCCTCAGCGTCATGCACCCGGTCTGAAGGAGCCCTTCCTGCTGCGGGAGCTCCTGCCGACATTCAACCCACCCTTTCCTGCCTGCTTGCTCTTCCTCCCAAGTGCCTCAGCCTCAACCATGCTCTCTCTTCTCCCCTCCCCTCGGCCCATCTTGGCGTGCACGCCTTTTCACAAACCAGACATCACCAGCCACCTGCTGATCATCACCAGCATTTACTTTTCCCCGTTGCTTTATCTCCATTCATGAGGAATACAGCTTGTCCCAACTCCCTTGAAATCCCTCAATCATCTAGGTATATTTTGGCTCGCCTTTGCCCTTGCTCCCCCACTGGAAATTATGTAGCACCACGTGTGATCACGTCCATCCCACACTGTTCTGCCCTTTCCCAGCTGCCAGAATATCTTGCTCTCCTCTACCTCATCCCCGAAGAGCCTATAAACTCAGAGTATCCAACCATTTTCGTGGATTCACTCTCTGTTGTTCAGAAGTACTACTTCCATATTTTAAATAAATCATAGAAGAGTTTTGCCTTCTATCAAAGTATGAATCTTTATATTTATACATGATAAGAAATCGAACTATTTCTACCATACAGAATTTAGCATTTAGCAGGATTTTAAAGTGATTGAAATGCCATCCTAACCTGGATCTATATTAGGTAGTAAATACCGGCATTAGTCCACGTTATTTGAATGTAAAGTGAAAATTCTCCAGCAGTCCAGACTAATCTGTAACCAATCAGTGGAACAGGAAATTTCTGGCATAGACATGGGTGGTGTTTCTGACATTTGTTTTATGGGTGTTATTTAGGCCTTGAAACATATCTCCAATAGAAGGACATACGATAAACGGCATTTAGGTGGTCCCATTGGATCACAGAAGCCCACTGGATTTATAATATAGATAAAATACCACAAAATTGGCTACCTAAGGGTTTGATCAAGCTTCTCTCACTAGACTAAGCTTGTAGCCCCTATTCCTACCCTGTTTTTCGCTGGGGAAAATGAGCTGTGAAATGAAAAGGGAATGCACTTCCTTCGTAGTCCTTATTCCCCTGGCATACTTCCAGGATATCCAGGCAGTATCATCCAGGAACAGGGAGCACACAGAAGAGGAAGAAGCCACAGCGCTTCCAGTCTGGCCAGTGCCTACTTAACGCAGTCCGCAGATGAATGCTGTAGGTTTCTAACAGGGGGCGTATTCATCTATAGACAGTTGTCTGACCTGAAGACAAACCCCACCCTGTTTGAAAGTACACATTAAAATATTATGATCTGTGGTGGTATCCAGGTGCCTTCCACGCCCATTTGTGAACACCCCAACTCGAAAAGAGTCCAGTAAATACCTTTAAGGGCCCAGGAATGAACATATGCCTAGTTAAGAAATAAGACTTGAATAAATAGAGCCTGAAGGAATAGTTTTTCTTAAATCCTATGTTATAAAATGTTCCTTCTGGCTTTAAATTAATTATGAGTGCACCACCGTGAGGTCCAGAGTTGAAAAGGAAGGAATATGAGGGTGAGGGGTGGGGTTGGGGGATGAATACCTGATTCTTTTCAATGCTTATGGAAATCTTTGAAGTAATGAAATTCACACTATAGAATGGCCATTAGAACAAACACCCTATTTTACAGCTCATTGTACAACATCAAATGTTAGTAAGTCCAACTATGATAAATGTAATTTTGGGTATATAAATTTGCTAAAGCAGTCTATTTTCTTGCATTCCTCAGTTTAACTTCATAAAAAAATCAAAAGGAGAGAGATTCTCTAGTCTTTAATGCAATGCTAAAGTATTGTTTATCGATCCTGATTAGCTTAAGTTTATGCTTTATGGCACCTACTGAATGAAACTGATTATACATCTCCTTCTTAAGTTAATCTTTACAAGTTGTCAACTGATTCCCAAATCTGATAAGGAAGGATCAAAAAGTAGGATCAAGGAAATTCATCCGTTGGGTAGCCAAGAAATTTCCTTTGTAATGTTGAGACTTGTTTTCTCCTTCCTGAATTTCACTGATTCTCTAGAATAAAGGGAAAGTGTCAAATGCTACCCTTGTTCACCAAGGGAAGTCATCCTAACTCTATACCTAGTGCAGATATTCCCTTTACATCCATATATCTTCCCTGGAAGGAAAATACCATTTTTTCCCCTTCCTCTTTTCTCTTTTCACATCTACTCTTTTCAATCAGATAAGATAGACACAGAAAGCAAACCACAAGCCAGTTTGGCATCTTCTCCATGCTGATAGAATACTCAGCCACATGCACAGTTGGAGCAAGGTTACACAGAATCCTGTCAGGTCAGCGTGGAACATGGCCTTGCTACTTGGATTAGCTCCTTCAACCCTGAAAATAACTTTCCTGGTCATGGAAGAACTGGATGTATCCTTTAGCTTATGAAATAGGATTTGAACTTGAAATCTCTCTTTTTTAAAAAGAACCTGATTTTGCAGGGCAGCTACATCATGAATGTATATATTAAGACTTTGTAGCTGAATTGCACATGAAATCAGATTGCCAACTTCTTATCTTTCAATTTTAGACATCATTTTATCCTTAAGTTGTGAGTGATATATGTAGCATGCTGTGAAATGTCTGTTATAGTTCTTTAATTCATCAGTATTAATACAGAATTATCTTTTTGCGTTCCTTGGTACTTTTTATTCCATGTAATCAGAAGCTGTGATGTTTTGCCTTTGTAGTCCTGTGCTTTGTTACTGTAATTTTTTTCTTTTTTACGAAGCACGTGACTTTGGACTAATGTGAGGCGGATGACGTGATCTTTAAGACTGCTATATATCTATCAGTCTCTTACTATATAAGGTTTTCAATTAGAATAAGCTTTTATCAAATAGGTCATTGATGCAATTTAGGATTCACACAATTTTCAGTGTCAAATGGCGATCTTACATTTATAGCTTCAATTCTGAAGACAACAAACTTGACAAACAGCCACTTTAAACTTGTTCTGGCAAATCAGACCCTGCTGTAGACTGTAGTCTAAGTTAGTTAACCATATAAGCCTTTTCAACTATTATGCCCTCCACATGAGTCAGCAGTTAAGAAGAGTATAGAACCCATGAAAGCTTTTTGTATGTATAACTAGGTTTTATTTTTCTTATGTTGCTGATTTTACAATTCTGACTAAAGCTGACCTCAGTGGATCAGTTTATGTGTAATATTCTAGTGCTTTCATGCCTCTTTTTTTCTTTTGGAGGGATGGGTAATATTATTTGAACAGCTACAGAAGGAACCGTTGGTGAGTCAAGGCAAACACATTTGAAATAAAGCAACTGTGTATTAACATGTTAACAATTCATAACTGCACTTTTTATGACATTTTGAAAATCTATTTATAGGTACAGAACAATGGGTTTTGTTAAACTGTATCACATTTATACTTGCAGAAATTTATTTCATTGTTATTAGTAGGAATTTTATTGGTTCAATAAAATTGGCAAAACTGAACACTGACTATTTGCTTTTATATATATATTTAATTGAATATTCAAGAAGCATTCTTGTGTAGGTTTTGTTTGTTAATTATTGGATATACATTCTAAAAGATATCAGCATTGTTGTAAGAGTCATTTCCCCTCTTATTTCTTCCTGACGCACAGTTTTCTTGTGACATTTATTACAACCACTTAATATTGCATTAATGGAATAGTATAAATTGTGCAAAATATAGAGTTATTATTACCTTTGAAACTATCCATTGTGATCCCAGCAATAGGAAAATTAATTTCACTATTATCTCGTATTAACCAGAAATAGTAAGGTAGAATGGGGAAAGGGGCATTGAACCTGGGATCAGAGCTTGAATTCAAAGCTTATTCTTTTTCACTTAAGCTTTGTGACCTTAAGTAACTTGATTTCTAGGATCCNAAATATAGAGTTATTATTACCTTTGAAACTATCCATTGTGATCCTAGCAATAGGAAAATTAATTTCACTATTATCTCGTATTAACCAGAAATAGTAAGGTAGAATGGGGAAAGGGGCATTGAACCTGGGATCAGAGCTTGAATTCAAAGCTTATTCTTTTTCACTTAAGCTTTGTGACCTTAAGTAACTTGATTTCTAGGATCCATGATTTTTGTACCACAATCTGAGGGAGATAACTGCCTTCTTGAGATAGTTGCTTGAGATTGGGCGATGTGTAAGAAGGGATTTGAAATACGCAGTACAGTGATGAGTCTGATTGGATGCCTGAGAAAACCCAGAGAATAATGCTGTTGCTAATTGAAATAAAGAGTTAGGAAGGAGAGTTTGGGAGGCAGGAGTGAGTATACACATGTAATGAGTAAATGAGTTATGTAATGATAGTAAGACTGTCAAGTAGAAATGTAAGGTAGTCTTTGGGAAAGCTAGAGGGGATGTGCAAAGTCTTTTGTGCAAGGTATTCCAAGGAGAGCCCTAACTTTCTATTTCTCTTAGCTCTATAATTACACAAAAACTCATAGCAAAGGCAAGAACTCTCCCTTTGTGCCATGTGTCCAGCTATACTGCATGCATGTGTGCCAAGTCGTTTCAACCGTGTCCAGCTCTTTGTGACCCCATAGGCTGTAGCCCACCAGGCTTCTCCATCCACAGGATTCTCTGGGCAAGAAGACTGAGGTAGGTGGCTGTGCCCTCCTCTAGGGGATTTTCCTGACTCAGGATGGAACCCACATCTTCTGCTGCTCCTGCATTGGCTAGTGGGTTCTTTACCACTAGTGCCACCTGGGAAGCCCCCAGCTATACTGGGAGATCAGCAAAAACCAGCTTCTTGCTGATTAGAGTCTCATTTTCAATAATATGTGACCTCTAGGGGAGATAATGGAGAAGGAAGTGGCAACCCACTCCAGTATTCTTGCCTGGGAAATCCCATGGACAGAGGAGACTGGCGGGCTACAGTCCACGGAGTCACAAAAAGTCAGACAAGACTTGGCGAGCAAACAGCAGCAGCAGTAGCAGGGGAGATAAAGGACAGGGCACGTCAGACCACACTCAGTCAACAGCTAAATTTCCACTTCTTCCCCAATTCAAGGTCCAGCTTTTTAACCCTAGTTCCCTAGGAACTGATTAATAACTTTGGCCATTTTTAAAAGTGAAATGAAACCCCTTATGTATGTACTTGGTCTTTTCACATATATGGTCTTATTAAATCCTCATAATAACATTGTAAAGAACTGATAATATTTTACACAAGAAGAAACAGTCTTGAGAGCTTTGCCCAAGAGTTGGTGCCTTAGAATCAGTACAGTGAAGATCTGAATTGTGTCTTTCTGACACCACTTTTACACTGAACTTCACTACCTTAATCTAGCCTAAGTTTCTTGGTTAATGATATAAATAACTATGCTTGCAACATGACATCTTGCTTGAAAATTTAAAGAATAGTTCAAGCTCCCAAGCAAAAGTTTAGATAATTTACTTTTCTGGCTAACTTGCAACTTTTTTAATTTTAAAAAATAGATTTTATTCCCCCACTCCAGTCCTGAATAAGCCTTTTGATTTAAAACATGATATCTTAGCGGGGAGGTTCACCTGTCAGTTTAAAGGTTGGAAGTTTTTCCTAAGAGAACAATAAGCCTGATCCTGAAGAAGACTTGGGCTCCCATGGGGGCTCAGATGGTAAAGAATCTGCCTGCAGTGCAGGAGACCCAGCTGCAATCCCTGGGTCAAGACATCTGCTGGAGAAGGGAATGGCTGCCGCTCCAGGATTCTTGCCTGGAGAATTCCATGGACAGAGAAGACTTGTGAGCTACAGTTCATGCAGTTAGTTGCAAAGAGTGACTGACACTTTTCTTAAAGAAGACCCAGAAAAGCTTAAAACTGTATTGCTTTTTTTTTTTTTTTTTTTTTTTAAGGACCTTTCTATGTGGTGGAAGTTACCAATCCAAAGCCATAGTTTCTAACTCAAGGTAATTTTCTGTGAATTGAAAAGAAAGTCGGTCTCAGAAAAATTGTCTCTTCTCCCATAATCTCACATACTTGACATGTTTCAAAACACAGGTGAGTCCACACCCTTCCATAGAACTCTTTTATTTTAATTCACCTATAGAATTCTTTAAAGGGATCTGAGACAAGAATGCTTAATAATCCCTCTTGCACTAGCCTGCTTCTAAAATAAACATAAACAAACCCTTCATCCTCATATCAACATGAAACTCAGGAAGACTCCTAGTTACACTTTTACCACCCATTGACTATTTCCTTTATTTGCTGAGGCATTAGTGCCAACTGCTTCACGCACACACCAGCCACTTCACACACCAACCATTTCACCATGGCTGTGGCCCATTGCTAACCCCCTCGTGCCCGTGCTGTGGCCACCAGCTTCACACAGGCTGGGGCCAGGTTTTCCCAGAGACAGTGGGAAAGCACCTCTTAGGTCTGGCTTCCTACTCTGGAGCTGCTCTGAGTTCTTGTGGCAGGGTATACCAGAAGGACCTTGTTGTCATTCAAATTTTCAGTCATGTTTGACTCTTTGTGACCCCGTGGACTATGGCATTCCAGGCTTCCCTGTCCTTCACTATCTCCCAGAGCTTGTCAAACCCATGTCCACTGAGTTGGTGATGCCATCCAACCATCTCATCCTCTGTCATCCTCTTCTCTTCTTGCCCCCAATCTTTCCCAGCATCAGGGTCTTTTCCAAGGAACTGAATCTTACCATCAGGTGGCCAAAGTGCTGGAGCTTCAGCTTTGGCATCAATCCTTCCAGTGAATATTCAGGGTTGACTTCCTTTGGGAGTGGCTGGTTTGATCACCTTGGTTTCCAAGGGACTCTCAAGAGTCTTCTCTGGCACCTCCATGCTGATCGCATACAACCACAAGGGTGAGGAGTTGGCAGTCAACCCCTGCGCAGTGACTAACTGAAGTCCAGGGGTGACTTTGCTTTTTTCCATCTGCTGGGTCTCAGTTCAGAGACTCAGAGAACCTGGTGGAACTGAGTACCNCGACATGTTTGTATAAATGGCACCAACGGATGTCCTCCTGTAGCCACATGCTTTGGAACGTGACTTGACAACCTCACTCGTCAAAAGGGAGGGTCTGTTTCTCCTCCTTGAACGTGGGCTCCTTCGGTGGCTGAGCCGACCAACAGTGTGGCAGAGGGGCAATGTACAGGTCACAGACACAGGTTCTAAGAGGCCTTGCACGTTTCCACTCTCTCAGAAGATGAGCCACTTGGAGCAAGCTGAATTGCCCCAGTGGTTCTAGCTAAGACGTGAGAAACCTCACCCAAGATTCAGTCAGTTCAGTTCAGTCGCTAAGTTGTGTCCGACTCTTTGAGACCCCAAAAGAAGCACGCCAGGCTTCCCTGTCCATCACCAACTCCCGGAATTTACTCAAACTCATGTNGAATTGCCCCAGTGGTTCTAGCTAAGACGTGAGAAACCTCACCCAAGATTCAGTCAGTTCAGTTCAGTCGCTAAGTTGTGTCCGACTCTTTGAGACCCCAAAAGAAGCACGCCAGGCTTCCCTGTCCATCACCAACTCCCGGAATTTACTCAAACTCATGTCCACTGAGTCGGTGATGCCATCCAACCATCTCATTCTCTGTCATCCCCTTCTCCTCCTGCCCTCAATCTTTGCCAGCATCAGGGTCTTTTCACCCACGATCAGTTAAGTCTTTTAGCCTGGATGGTGGCCTGACAGCTGACTCCTGACTTGGAGCTGGCGCCTCACCCAGCCCAGTTTAGTTCAGAAAAATCACCCCACCAACCCACAGGCTCATGAGCAGAGCCCAGGATGTGTTGTGAGCCATTGAGGTTTTGCGGTTCTATGTCGCACAGCTTGTCTGTGGCAACAGATAACTCATAGAACTCCAGGGCTGGAGGCAGCCAGCTCTTCATCCTCAGAGAAACTAGGTCGGGAAATTTCTTCTTATACCACAGTCGATGAAGGGCAGCCCTGAAAACAGTCAGGGGTTTCCACTTACAATCTCTAAAGTCAATGTCAGCCCTTTCTTCATCCTTGTCCTCAGAATGTCCATCTTCACAGGGCAAAATGTATGGCATTCCTGTTAAGCTTGTTCTTAAGACTTCATCCTCCATATTTTGGATCCAAAGTATGACTGTACTCATAACTGGGCTGGTGAGGTTAGGGCCAAAATACCCAAACTCTAGACTATAAGAATCGCTGAAAGTGAAAGTGAAGTAGCTCAGTCGTGTCCGACTCTTTGCGACCCCATGGATTGTAGCCTACCAGGCTTCTCCCTCCATGGGATTCTCCAGGCAAGAACACTGGAGTGGCTTGCCATTTCCTTCTCCAGGGATCGAACCTGGGTCTCCCGCATTGCAAGCAGATGCTTTAACCTCTGAACCACCAGGGAAGCCCTAAGAATCACTGAAGAACTTGCTAAAAATCCAGGTTCATGGAACCATCCCCAGAAATTCTGATTCCTGGAATCAGAATCTCCATTTTTAAAAAGCATCTGTGGTAACTGGGAGGCCACATGCTCAGACTTTCAGGGGGAAATGGTTGGGTTACAAGATGAGCTTTCCAGTTCTGAGTGGAATGAAGCTACAATACAGAGTCATGCATTCGTGCATGCTAAATCACTTCAGTGGTGTCCAACTTTGTGCGGCCCCATGGACCATAGCCCGCCAGGCTCCTCCATCATAGGGTTCTCCAGGCAGGAATATTGGAGCAACTTACCGTGCCCTCCTCTAGGGGATCTTCCCAACCCAGGTATCAAACCCATGCCCCTTAGGTCTCCTGCATTGACAGGCGGGTTCTTTACCACTAGCACCACCTGAGAAGTCCGCAGGGTGATACCACAGGGTAATAATTGAAGTCTGTGAAAAGAATAAAAAGCAAACCAATCAACAGGAAGACACGTGGACACAGAAAATAATCATAAATAAGGTACAAGGAGAAGAAATGTTTTTCTCCAGGCTTTTCAATAAAGTTTCCTGCACTACTTCGATTTCTACCTCAAGTGAAGTTTAGGCCAAATTAGTAGTTCTCGACCACATTGCACCTAGAATCACATGAGGACTTTAAAGACACTGATCTCTGAGAACCCCAGTCCTACCCCGAGATTCTAGTGGTGTTAGTCTGAGGTGCATGCAAGACATTTGGTTTTGAAAAGTTCTCCTGGTCATTCCAATGTCCAGCACATTTTGAGAACCAGTGAAATTAATAACCCCTCCCACCAAGTAGACCTCTTCCTAACAGTGGAAAGAACTGCAGCCTGATTTCTGACCTCCAGACAGAATAGAGAGAAGGGAGCCAGATGAGAGAGAGACAAAAAGGAATTCCCAGCTCCTTCTAAAACCACTTTTTATGGCAGAGTCTTAGAAGTGCTGAGATGAGTGGTGAACATGGAAACATACAACCAGTTCACATGACCCCAGGAAAAGTAGGCCCATGCCCACGCTTGCTTGTGAGCAGAGCAAGTTTTGCAGACTGAAGTCATTCTAGATGTCTCTGTCTCTGTATGCAGTGTGTACCCTTGAAAGCATGGCATACAAGTTACGTGGTGTCTTTATAATTAACTCCTCTTTCTCTAACTTTGTGGTAAGAATGCTTGTCTGGTATTTCAGTATTTACTGAATGCACAGATCCTGTATGACATAAAATAGTCCCATGAAAATAAGGCCTAGGGGAATTTTAAAAATGAAATGGACTCTGGGGGGATTACAAGTGTGAAGAATGGTGTTCAAATCACCTCCCTGTGCACTTAAATTTACAGGGAAGCTTCTTAAAAACAGATGTTCCTGGAAACCACCCAAACTTACTGAATCAGAATGGGAGGTAAGGGGCCAATACAATGTCCCTTTTTACAAGCTCCCCAAACAACTTTTATGCACTCTGCACCACAAGAGGCTCCTTTTGAGAACCATCTATCTTTGGGGACACCCCCTCCCTTGGACAACTTTATACACAGAGTTGTTGCTGCTGCTGCTAAGTCGCTTCAGTTGTGTCTGACTCTCTGCAACCCCATAGACGGCAGTCCACCAGGCTCCTCTATCCCTGGGATTCTCCAGGCAAGAACACTGGAGTGGGTTGCCATTTCCTTCTCCAATGCATCAAAGTGAAAAGTGAAAGTGAAGTCACTGAGTTGTGTCCAACTCTCAGCGACCCCATGGACTGCAGCCCACCAGACTCCTCCATCCATGGGTTTTTCCAGGCAAGAGTACACAGAGTTACACAGTGTTAAATCTACCTTGTCTTCACCCCCTCTGGATGTTCAGTATATGACAGAGAAACCAAAGAAAACTGCATGTTAACAAAGCAGCTAATCCAAAGACCTCCAGAAGAAGCTGTGTCAGAGACGGATTCCCCACAGTGAAAATGAACCCCCTACCATAAACTCCAGATACAAATATCTCCTGAAGTGGAAATTCCTGAAATGGAACTTCTCGACCAAAAGGCAAAACCACTCTTAATGCTCTTCATTGCCGAATTGCTTTCCAGAAAGGCTGTGCAGCAGAAGAACCCATCTTGAGAAACACAACAGTCGATGCCAACATGAGGAGAAGGTCAGGGAAGGAGGTGGGGCAGGAGCTGCCAGAGACTGGACCCACACGCCACGTGCAGAGCCTGTTCTCTCTTAATGCCGCCAGGGGGCAACAGACAATAAAACAGGAGCTCCCTGCCCTCAAGATGTTTACAATCAGGAGCAGGGGCAGGGAATAGTAAGCAAGAAAATCTTAGTATCGTAACCTAGAAATCCCAATAAACGTTGTCAAGGAAAAGACAGGGAACAAGAGTGAATTGTGGTCTGGCAGGTTTCTCGGAGGAGGTGACATTTATGCAGGTTAGCTCACTTGCACAGAATGTCAATTTGGGGCAGCTGTCCAAGGGCCAAGGTCACCGGTTTCTCTGTGATTTCTTAAAGCCTTGGCATTGGTGGCATCAGGGAACAATGATGAGGGAGGTGTTAGAGGAAGGGGAATTCCCGGGTGCTTGCCACTTGCTTCCCCACTACAGAATGTTCTTTCCTCCCCAGCATCTTTCCTGAGGTTGCTGGGGGCCCAGGGACAAAGTGTCCTCACCCAGTGAGTCTCCCCAAAGACTACCTACAGAACTGTGATCCCAGACACAAAGGCCTGGCCAGCCGTGAATGGGTGGGAGAGAAGCTGTCACAGGCCCTGTGCCAATCAGAAGATGTTTGGGCTCTTGTCTGAGCCTGGCAACCTGATTACCTGGCCTGCACTGCCCCTAAGGGACCCAAGCCCTTGCTCAAAGCTGAGTGCCCCAGAGGGTGTCAGGTACCACTCAGCCCTGCCAAGCAGTCTGCAAAGAAATGCTAACTGGGGTTGCCATGGTGACTTTGGTGGTGCAGACTTTGGGGGTTAGATGGCAGGGCCTTGGGGCCTGGCCTTGAGGATACAGCCCAAGAGTTCCCTGCCTGAGAAGACTGTCTGAAAGACACCCCAACCAAAGGGNGAACTCTGGGAGTTGGTGATGGACAGGGAGGCCTGGCGTGCTGCGATTCACGGGGTCGCGAAGAGTCAGACATGACTGAGCGACTGAACTGAACTGAACCGAACCGAACTGTGAGAATTCAGTAAGACGATATCTGTAGAAGACTTGAAAATCATCGTAATAATGACAATGCTGATATTTATTGAGCACTTCAAATACATCACATGTGGTCACAGGGACTTAATGACCAAACGAATGGAACTCGAGGCCTTTCTCAATCCAGCCTGATCCCGCATTTCCAAACTCCTTTTGTGATTTTCACTCCCTCCCCAGCCAGATAGAAGTCCTCAGCTACAGCCTCACTGGCCCCCCTGGCCCTCTTTCCAGCCAGTGCACGCCTTTGACCATGCTCCCCTCTCCCTGGGTTCAGCCAGCACCACCTTGGTCTACCGAACTCCTCCTCACCTTTCCGGGTGCAGTTCAAATGTCACCTGCTCTTTGAAGCCACCTCTGTCACCTCCAGACAGTCAGCTGCACGCTCCTCCACGCGCCCACACACTTCCTCCCCACCCTCTCAATAATCATAATAAACACGAGGACCAAGCACTGGGAGGAAGCACTTTATCTGAGCTCATTAATGGATGTAGGTATTGCAATGAACCCCATTTTAAGATGCAAAACTTAAGGCCCAGAAAAGCTAACTTGCCCAATGCCACACAGCCCAGCAACAGCCAAGCCAGGGCACAGGCCTTCCAACCCAGAGCTGGCACCGGTAACCACTGCACTATCCCGCTTCTCTCCACAAGCCCATCTCCTCCAGTGGGCAGGGAAAGCCAGGGATTGTGCCTCATGCATTTTGGCAACCCTGGGTCCCAGCAGCAGCTGGCACAAAGGCACGTGCAAACGCCCCCTCCCCACCTCCCCTCACCCCCAGACAGCAAACCAGAGACTATTTTAGGAAAAACCACTAATCTAGGAAAACTCACCCATGCGTCCTGGTCTCCTTTTCTTTCTGCCCGTGATTAGGAAACTGCTCTGAGTCCTGCCCAAGGGGCCCAGGACAGTCTCTTTGAAGTTGATGAATAATAATGAGCTTCTTCAAGTTTCTTGAACTTAAAAAACAAAACAAAACAAAAAAAACCCAGCTATTTCTCCCCCATGGAGAGGTCTGAAGCCTAATGATAAAACAGAGACATATGGGGGGGGAGGTCAAGATTGGGAACTCATGTACACCTGAGATGAAAAAATTAAAATTAAATAAATAAATAAATAAATAAATAAAAACAGAGACATAGTCTGTCATGAGATCTTTTCCTGTTGAAAGGAAGAGAATTCACATTGTACAGAAAAAACTAACACAACAACATTGTAAAGAAATTATATTCTAATTTTTAAAAGCATATATTAAAAAAGAGTCATAATAGAATTCAAAGGCAACCAGGCTTCCAGAAAGTTCCCTATCAGGGCAGGTCCCAGAGCAAGTCTTAAGAGGGAGCTCGTGAAGAAGGCACCACTGGCTACAAAGGCATGCCCAAGCGGCAGCCTGGGTCCTCAGCCCAGCTCTGCACCTCTCAGCCAGCACCCACAGGGGAGGCCAGGAGTCCCAAGGAAAGAACATTTGAGAAATCTTTGGAGCTAGGAAGACTGGAAGCTTGCCCAGCCAGTGCTTGTGCCTTTTTTCTTTTTCCAAGCCTAAATCAGGTGTTTCCAGGATTCTTGTCCTTTTCCCATTGGAAGCAGATCATGCCTGGGGCCGACTGGCCCTTGGCCCCAAGTCACCCATGTTCCTCAGGACTTTTTCCTTCTTAGAAATAAAAAGGTGGGGCTTTGTCAAGTTGAAACCACATTCCTCTCAAAGCCCCAAGTCTGACTCAGTTCACCGTGCACAAGAGGAGGTCTTTAAGATGTTCCAGTTAATTTCCTAATAAAACTAACCTTTTTTGGACAGAGGCCAAAAAGAGAATCAATATCTTTCCAACTCAGGTCCTCATCAGCTCTGTAAAAGATGAATGTGTGAGCCAAGGCTTCAACTTGGGCAAGCCTCAAATTAGAAAAAATGCTTAAAACTAGAATTGGGAGGAGGATGTGGTGAGGAAATGCGGGGGTGGGGAAGCACTGGGACCTTGCCTCCAGCCTGCAGTTACTGAGGTCATGAGTTTGTACCTTCCTGACCCCATTGTGCAGTGTACTCTGAACACATATTTATATCAAAATGCAATACGGAAATCAGAGGTGGATGTCACAGGGTTGCGGTTCTCAAGCGATTCACCATCCTACAAAGGACAAGAGACCAAACAGAAGCAAAGATCTGTATGTAAAGGTCTTGATATATGGTAGGGGGCCTCTCAAAGTCACTCCCTGGCCTCCTTTGGGCTCTGGATATGATCACAGGGAGGGTTCCTGGGAGGAGAAGAGCACTTGGACCTTGGAAAGAGAAAGATCACTGGGGATCTGAGTGGCCAGTGGGGCTAGCAGGTTGACGGCCAGGGGTATGTGAATGAGCAAGAAGGAGCTGATGGGGAGGTAGGGGGACAGGAGAGGAGGGAGGAAGCGGGGCGCGGAACATGTGATCGGAGGCTACCAAGGCCAACTCGGTGGTTCAGCCCAGCCTGGGCTTCAAGAAAGAAGCCAGATTCCGACCGTCATGTGCATGCCTGTGTGCGTGCTGGCTTGCTTTTCTCTTTAATGTTTTATTTAAAATATTTAATGATGTTATGAAACTCTGAATTTGAAAGTCTGGAGTGGGAGAACATCCGCTCTTCAGTTTTCAGCTCAGCTCCATAACCATTCCTCCCACTCATCACCCAATGCAGACACTGACATTCCCTGCCCAGGCCCCATAGGTGCTTGTGGCCCCTGCCCTATGGATTCCTGGGAAACTGGACATTTCCAGAATGATGGAAATGGTGTTCAGGACAGTCACCTGCATGTAGAGTTGCCAGATAAAATGTAGACACCCAGTTCAATTTGAGCTTCAGATAAATAGAAACATTTTAATATGCCCCTACAATAAAAATTAATTTTCTTAATTTCAAACTGAACTGAGCATCCCTTTTGTTGGTGTGTTTGTTGATTTTTGCTTAATCTGGCAACCCTACTCCTATGGCATATATCAAACTAACAGGGAGAAAGAAAGGATGAGACCGAATGCAGAGGCTGAACAGTCCCAGAAAGAGTCAGATAATAATAGCTCCCATACGAGAGCAGATGGCGAGATTGGAGATGAGAGATGTTCCGAAAAAAGCAGGAGCAGATCATGTAGCCTGGTTAAAGATGTGGAGCCAAAGCAGAGAATAATCCATCACAGAAACACAACTGATACTATAGCTCCATGGTAAGCGGGCAGGTCGACAAGATGCTCCCAGCCTCAGTTTCCCCATTATCACCTCCTAGCATGTGGAGAGAAGTAAAGAGATCATGGAAGGGCCTTGCAAGTGCTGCCCAAACAGGAGTTGTTATCACAAAAGCCTCAGCCCCGTTCTTCCCCACATATACCACTGCTCCAGGCACGCCACTTCCGTGCAGTCCCCTTCTCCAATTACTTTGCATGCATGTGTGCTCAGTTGCTCAGTTGTGGTTGACTCTTCGCAACCCCATGAACTGTAGCCCGCTAGGTTCCACTGTCCATGGAATTCTCCAGGCAAGAATACTGGAGTGGTTGCCATTTTCTCCTCCAGGGGACCTTCTCAACCCAGGGACTGAACCTGCGTCTCCTGTAGGTCCTGCACTGGCAGGCAGGTTCTTTACCACTGAACTACCTGGGGAGCTCCCAGCTATTCTGAGTACAGGGCAAATGTCCCCTTGTTCCGTCTCCCTCCGACCACTCTTCTGTCTAGGTACTGTAGGACTCAGAGTTCCCTGTCCTGGCAAAATCGATGACCTTTCCTTTGCTGTTTAGTGAGCCTTGAGTAAATGTGTACAAGACCAGAGATGGGGACACAGACTCACAAGCCAGAACCTCTGATTGTCCAGGTAGCCATCAGCTCATGACCAAATAGCCTCTGGGTCATGTCAAATGTCCCCAAACCTACATCTGGTTCCTCTGAGTTCAGCCACCAGACAGAAACCTGCTCTGCAGATAACAAGGCATAGTGGTCTGGAAACTGACCCTCACTGTCCCATTTTCTGTGACTTGCGGTGGATTCTGAGGCTTTTCCATCTAAACATAAGGTTTCACTTTGTTATTTGATGTCCTTTTATTTCTGTTGCCTTTTCCATTTCTTCATGTTGCACGTTTCTCCACGTTAAGACCAGTGCTATCCCTGTAAGTGTCTAAACAGCTGCTGAGTTCCACGCGATGGGGCATAGGATGTTCTTTCTTGCTTGGATTTCTTCAAGTCACCTTGCTTCACCTGTAGAAAACTCTGTCTTCCTTACATACGCCTCCAAACCAGCTCGGGCCAGGACACTGCACCTTTCCTTAGCTTCTGTTGCCACCTGCAGGATCATTTGGGAGAGAGTTCAAGGACCCTGGATGGCATCGCAAAGAGAAAGCAAGGGTGGTGTGGAACCTTTAGGCTTCACCAATTGTCAAGAGATTTCACAAGACACAACCTCATCACCTCTCTGGTGCTCAAGCTCCAATATTTAATTAGCTGAATGGCTTTGGGCAGTCACTTCTGTGAGTCTATTTCCTCATCTCCGAAACAGTATTTGATATTCAGAAAATCATTTTGGTGGTGACTATTGAAAGTCACTCATTCATTTATGCGTTTCAGAAGCAAAGACCACATCAGATACAAAGTCATGAAAAAACACGTTCTCCTAAAAAAAAAAAAATAAGATCACAGTGTTACGGTGGTATCAGTCAAATGCATAGAAGACTCTTCACTGTTGTAACACAGGTGTGAACAAAGAGTCATGGGAACCAAGCAGTGACTGCCTCTGTCCGGTACAAGCAGAGAAGGCGTCACAGTAGAGCTGGATTTGGAAAAACACCCAGGAGCTCCCCAGAATTCCAAAGACCACACATCAAGAAGGGGAAGAACACTTCAGAGAGGGAGCAATGACCCAAAATGCTTTGCCCTAGCTTGCTCTAGAATGTTCCCAAGAAGTGAATGAACTTTCACATCCTGCAGCAGGCTTGGTAGGAGAGAGTGTGAGGAGAGAGGATCTGGCCAATGGCACAGTCAGGAGACGGCCACTCTTGCTGCCCATGGCGAGGCCCTGCTCTGGACGGAGTCTAGGATGCCAACCACGAAAAGGACCTCAGAGGATGCAAACAGATCATTCAAGGCAAGGACCGGGAGGTCTGCTTTATGACCTGGCTCTGCCATCCACTCCCCTCGTGGCCTTGACTAAGCATGCCATCCTCTTCAGGCTTTAGTGCTCTTATTTGCAAAAGAGGGCAAAATACCCACCTCAGAGTGTTGTTGCAAGATGCAAGCAAGATCGTCAACCCAGAGCCTGCACAGACACACCCAGATACACTAGCCGCTGGAGTCACTATCAGAGGTGAGCCTTCAGGAAATCACTACCTTCCCAAACCTACATTCCTCATCCATAAAATGACAGTAACAGTGTTTACCATGCACGCATCAGGAATTATTAACAATTGTGAAGACACCATCAAGAGATATAAACTGTAAAGTTCATATAAACCTGAGTTACAAAAAAGAGAGATGATGAGGTCCTCAAACCTGTATCTTTAAAATACAACAAAGTGCCTACTACCTGTAAGGCATTTTCCCTTTCTTTACCTCATTTAACTTTTCAAGCACAACCCTACAAAGTGGGTCCCAGGTTTATGTTCATTTGAGGCGTGATGGCATGAGTCAGGGAGGCTGCTGCTGCTGCTGCTGCTGCTAAGTCACTTCAATTGTGTCTGACTCTGTGCGACCCCATAGACGGCAGCCCACCAGGCTCCACTCTCCCTGGGATTCTCCAGGCAAGAATACTGGAGTGGGTTGCCATGTCCTTCTCCAAGGCAGGAAAGTGAAAAGTGAAAGTAAAGTCACTCAGTCATGTCCGACTCATCAAGACCCCATGGACTGCAGCCTACCAGGCTCCTCTGTCCATGGGATTTTCCAGGCAAGAGTACTTAAGTGGGTTGCCATTGCCTTCTCCAGTCAGAGAGGCTAGGCTTGTTCATTTAACAGATGCTCTCTGAGCAGATCTAGCCTGAGCCACTATCCAGGGGGGTTCATGGGAGTTGGGGCCCAGCAGTAACAGGTTCCCCTGGGATGTGTGCAATGGCGGCCCAGGCTGTGGGCATGGACTCCTGCACCCCACTCATCCTCACACTCATCTCTCCAGTCTTAGGGCTTTCAGCACGGTGTGCACGTATCCCAACATTCCCCCCATTTCCATCCCCAGGGCAGCCCTCCCGAGACATGAGTGTCTGCCTAGCCAACCTTTCTGCTCACTTTTCTAATTGACACCGCACCCTGAATATGTCCAAAATTGAGCTCTGCTCACCCTTTTCTCCACAGTCTTCAAATCTCAGCAGTAGCTCTATCCTTCCAGCTGCACGGAGTCATCTCCAATTTCCCTCACATCCCACAGGAGGGCATGCTAAGTTGCTTCAGTCATTTCTGACTCTTAGCGACCTTAGGGACTGTAGCCCACCAGGCTCCTCTGTCCATGGGATTCTCCAGGCAAGAATACTGTAATGAGTTGCCATGCCCTCCTCCAGGGGATCTTCTTCACCCAGGGATCAAACACAGGAGGGCAGGAATCTTTTTTCTCCTACCTTGAAAACCACATGCAGAATCTGAGCACTTCTCTTCACCCCTGGCCCTAAAGAAGCTCCCCGGATCACCACGATGGTCCCCATNCCTCCAGGGGATCTTCTTCACCCAGGGATCAAACACAGGAGGGCAGGAATCTTTTTTCTCCTACCTTGAAAACCACATGCAGAATCTGAGCACTTCTCTTCACCCCTGGCCCTAAAGAAGCTCCCCGGATCACCACGATGGTCCCCATTTTGTTGTTCCTCCCTATTCACAGCCAAGTGCAATCCTTGTGATGAGTAAGTACCTATCTGCTGAGCAAAATGCTCGAATGGCTCCCCACTTCTTTCACATTAAAGCTCATAAAATGTCTGCAAAACCCTGTACAACCGGCCCCCTTCTAACACACACAGTAGAGTTATTGTATTGATTGCTTATCGTCTGACTACAAGCTCGGCAAGGGGACATACATTGGCACATAGAAACATGTCTTGAATGGATAAACTGATGTGCTTAATTGCATAATGGGGAGTGCAATAAATAAGAGGTGCTCCTCTAGAAGGAAATTCATAGGGAGAAGAAGATCCAGAATCCAGTTAAGCTCTCACAGCTCCAAGCCCAGAGCTTGTTCCACTAAGGAAGACAGTGTGCAAGTGAGTGCCTGGGGCAGAGCAGTGGCTCCTACACACCAACAAAACTGGAAACTGAGGGGATGTCAGAAAGCAGGAACAGCCTTGGCTCACCTTCTGTCAGAGGCTAACCAGCCGTCATCCTCTGTCTCTCTGCCCACACCCAAGCACACCCCGCCACACTCCCTGTCTTCCCAGGCCTGCTTTCCTTTGGCTGGCGATTCTGTGGCTCCTTCAAACATAAACAGGTCTCCGTGTCAGTCGCTCTGTTGTTTCCGACTCTTTGTGACCCCATGGACTNTGTCTCTCTGCCCACACCCAAGCACACCCCGCCACACTCCCTGTCTTCCCAGGCCTGCTTTCCTTTGGCTGGCGATTCTGTGGCTCCTTCAAACATAAACAGGTCTCCGTGTCAGTCGCTCTGTTGTTTCCGACTCTTTGTGACCCCATGGACTGCAGCACGCCAGGCTCCTCTGTCCGTGGAATTCTCCAGAATACTGGAGTGGATAGCCATTTCTGCTCTCCAGGGGTTCTTCTCCACTCACGGATACAACCTGGGTCTCCTGCGTTGCAGACAGATTTTTTTTAACCCTCTGAGACACCAAGGAAACCAAAAAAACAAGTGGCAAGGGGAAGAATAAAAGCACAGTTATCTGGATAGATGGTACACACTGGGCTAGAGACACAGACGCGCTGGGACCCTCTCCTCTCGGCCTTACTGCAGCTGAGGAAGGCCGGCTCGGGGGGATTTTCTGAGAGACCCTGATGAGGACGGCTGTAAACAGGCAAGATGGAAGTCCCACCTCGTGGGCCGGTGGAGAATAGAGACAGGGCTGGCGGTCCTCAAGAGCTTGGAATGGGGTTGCCCTCTGCCGGTGACCCTGTGAAATCAGCCCACCGGGGAAGCGTGCCCAGATCGCTTGCAGGAGGGACAGACTACAGGGTAACCAGAGTGCATGTCTTTCAGCTGGGGTGCAGCACAGAAGAGGGGTGAAGGGGACACGGGTCTCGGTAAGGACGCGCCTCACAGGGCGCACAGGAGATCTGATCACGTGGGGACAGATGGGTTAGCGGAGGGTCAGAGTCGTCTGTCCCCATACTTGCAATTCATCCGGCTTCACCGCTCTGGGCTCACCGATTTCCAGCAATTTCGCTGGGTCCCGCCTCCCCGCGGATTTCCCCGAGGGGGCCACACCTGCAAGCGGACTCACCGGTGTGGGCACTGCCTCCCTTTCCCCGGGCAGAGGCGGCCCCCATAGGGGCCAATGAGAGCGAATGAATGAATGTGAATGTGAAGCCGCTCAGTCGTGTCTAATTCTTTGCAACCCCATGGACTATAGCCCTCCAGGATCCTCGGTCCATGGGGATTCTCCAGGCAAGAATACTGGCGTGGGTTGTCATGCTTTCGTCGAGGTAATCTTCCCAACCCAGGGATCGAACCCAGGTCTCCCGCATTGTAGGCAGGCACTTTACCGTCTGAGCCACAGTGGCGCCCCCGGTCGGGCGGTGCGCTCTGGCAGCCGGCGTGCCCTCCAGGGCTGCTCTCTCTCCCCACCCTGGTCGTCAGCGGGTCCAGGGAGGCCCCGAGGTTCACGCAGAACTGGACGGATGCGAGCACTTTCCGAGGAGAGTCTGAAGCTGCCCTCTGAGGCCCAAAGACTCCCAGCCTTGGGAGGGGAGGAAAGACCCTATCCAGCCACCGGGAGGGAACCTGGCTATCCGGCTTCACTCAGTCTACCTCTCTGAGCTCATCCTCCTAACGAATGTCACCAGAGACTCAGGGAGCGGGTGGGTGGCGGGAGCAGCCGGCAGCGCTAGGACACCCAGGGCGTCACAGGGAAACCGAAAGTATTCCTGACTCGTGTTAATCGCTGAAAGCTCGTGTTAATAATAACGCTGAAAGTGTTGATCGCTCCTTAATTCCATGGACTGTAGCCCACCAGGCACCTCTGTCCTTGGGATGCTCCAGACAAGAATACTGCTCTGGCTCGCCATTCCCTTGTCCAAAGGATCTTCCCGACCCAGGCATCAAACCCGCTTCTCCCTCTTTGCAGGGAAGATACTTTATGGTCTGAGCCACCAGGGAGGCCGCCTGGGACGGGATTCCAAACTGGGGCTGTCGCCTTACGACTCGGTCCCCTGCCCTGGCTGAGAGAGCCACCTGGAGGCGGGCGCGGGAGACAGCGATGCCAGGGAAGAAAGAGTCTCTCAAACCTTGGTCCCCTTCTGTTTGGAGACCCGACCTCGGAAGAGGCGCCTGGAGACAGCGGAGGATCCCCAAATGGAGACCTGGGCGGCAAATCCAGAGCCTCCTTCGAGCGGAGAAGCTCTTTGCACCACAAGGGGGCGCAGGGTTTCCCAAAGTGTGTCTGTGTCTGTGTCTGTGTCTGTGTGCCTGTGTGTGTGTGTGTCTGTGTCTGTGTGTGTGTGTCTCTGTGTGCCTGTGTGTGTGTGTCTGTGTCTGTGTCTGTGTGTGTGTGTCTCTGTGTGTGTCTGTGTGTCTGTGTGTGTCTCTGTGTGTGTCTGTGTGTCTGTGTGTGTGCCTGTCTATATGTCTGTGTGTGCATCTGTGTCTGTGTCTCCTCTGGGAGTATCTGCAAGATTGCCTGCTCTGGGGACCAACCACCGCTCCGTCTTTTGATACTAGAGTTGGGTAAGAGTGGCTTCCCAGCTGGCCCAGTGGTAAAGCATCCGCCAGCCAACGCAGGAGACATGGGTTCCATCCCTGGGTCGGGAAGATTCCCTGGAAAAGAGAACAGTAACCCACTCCAGTATTCTTGCCCGGAACATTCTATGGACAGAAGAGCCTGGCGACCTACAGTCCATGGGGTCGCAAAGAGTCAGCCAAGCCTGAACACCCACGCAGCCATGTGGGCTATTTATCCGGTTTTCGGGCCTGGGAGTCTGAGCATCTCTTTCTAGCGCCAGAGAANCCCGGAACATTCTATGGACAGAAGAGCCTGGCGACCTACAGTCCATGGGGTCGCAAAGAGTCAGCCAAGCCTGAACACCCACGCAGCCATGTGGGCTATTTACCCGGGTTTCGGGCCTGGGAGTCTGAGCATCTCTTTCTAGCGCCAGAGAAAATGATCGCGGCTGGGAAAGGTGTGCCGTCTCGGAAGGGAAGGGGCGGGTGGTCACCTGGCCTCCTCCCTGGAGACCTGGGAACTGGCACTGTGCTGCAAGCAGGGACAACACTCGGTCCCGCTGAAGAAAGGGAGCGGCTTTCCCTCTGTCCCACCCCAAAGGAAAATAAACAGTCTCTGGCACGTTCCTGCATTCCTGATTTTTAACAAAACTCTTGCTGGAGGCTGGCCACAGTGTTTGCTCCTGGGCGGGACCAAACCTGCCCTCTCCCAGGGCCACCCCAGCGTGTCCTCCCGGAACAAAGCCTCTTTGTAGTGCTTCTAGCAGAAACTGCCCTCCACATCCAGGGCCCTCCCCTTAGAGAATTTCAAAAACCTTCGCAAGCCTGGCTCCTCCTCGAGGTCTGGACCTGGGAAGAAAGCCAAGCATCTTTCCTAAACCTTTGGGCTTAAGAACAGCAAAGTGGGTAACCATTCCCTTCTCCAGGGGATCTTTCCAATCCACGGATCCGGCCCGCGTCTCCCGCATCTCCTGCTTGGCAGGCAGATTCTTTACCACTGAACCATAGGGGATCTCAAACTCAGTGTTGTTTCAGAGAAACTATATATACATTTTTTTTTCACCACCAAGGGTTAAAGATGAATGCCATTTTGACACTGACCCTGGTATTTGCTTGTCAGAGCTCTTCCATCTGCCCCAGAAATAATATCTCTCCACCCCTTCCTTTGCCCACCTCCTTGATTGCCTGGCAGCACTGGTCACAGTGTGACTGTTTGGGGGGCCTCTGTCTTCTCCTTGGGTTCTGAGAGGACACTTCCTTTTTCTCAGGTGTGCTTCCAGAATGGTCCTTTTCCCTCCAGCTCTGACTTGTCCACCCTCTCCCAATGCTTACTCCCATTTCTCAGTGCACTGCCGGGACCCAGGAGCCCCCGGTTCCTCCCAGCCAGCTTGCAGAAGGGTAGAGCTCCCCAAGAGCTGTGGGCCATGGTTAACCATCCATCCTCCTTTTAGGAACTCTGGGCGGCACCCACAGGTGTCCACACAGGGTAGAGTTGTTCCCAGGCCCCGGATGACTGCCAAAGGCACGGGGCAGGGATGCTGGCTGTGGAGCTGCTAAGGAACTACAGACTCAAACTAGAGAAAGATTGGCTTCTTGTACAAACAGTGATGTGGGAGTGCTGGGTTTTTGTGGGAGATGAAGATGAGATGTTTTCACTCATGCATGCATGCTAAGTTGGGTCAGTCATGTCTGACTCTCTGGGACCCTATGGACTGTAGCCTGTCAAGCTCCATGGGATTCACCAGGCAAAAGTACTGGAGTGGGTTGCCATTTCCTCCTCCAAGGGATCTTCCCCACCCTGGGATCCAACCAGAGTCTCTTGAGCCTCCTGAAATGGCAGGCAGATTCTTTACCACTTGGGCCACCTGGGAAGCTTTCATAGCTCCAAACATTTAAAACTTCTTCTCCCAGGTCCCCCCTCCCCACCCTTTCCTGCACTCTTCCTATATTTGCACTGGCTATGGACCACTTCTTGCCAAATGATTCAGTATAGATGGGAAGTTTAATTTATTTGAGGGAAGCCAGTATGCTATCTGGGCACCAACAGTCACCCCCTCCCACCCAAAAAAGAAAAATTAAATCTGCCAAATAAGAATAAAATGGTCAATATTGGGTAACTGATTCATGCAAAACGTGCACCTACCTGATGGGACCCTGAATGTGTGGATCAACCAAAGGTAAGGCCAGAGTGATATATGTGGGATTCATAGACCTCAGTAACTTTGAAGCAGGATGAGGAAGTGAAAAGAGTGTGTAGGCAAAAACCTGGCTTCGAATTCTGATTCTGACACAAGCTGTGTGATCTTGGATCAGTTATTCAACCTCTCAGAGTTTCAGATTCATCTTCTACAAAAGTGGAAATAATTCTTTATTTTGGCAGGGTTATTGGGCTTCCCAGATGGTGCAGTGCTGAAGAATCTGCCTGCCAGTGCAGGAGATGCAAGAGATGCAAGTTTGATTCCTGAAACGGGAAGATCCCCTAGAGGCGGAAACGGCAACCCACTCCAGTACTCTAGCCTGGAAAACCCCATGGACGGAGGAGCCTGGCTGGTGGGATACAGTCAGTCTCCGGGGTCACAAAGAGTCAGACACGACTGAGCACACATGCATTACTGTGCAGGGTAAATGAAATAAACCTGAAATGAAATCTTTTGAAAGTTCCTCTCCTACAGAAAGTGTTCGTCTCATTGTTGAAAATTCAGTTAGAACTGAAGCCAAAACTGATTTCTGTGATGACACGTTTAGAATCTCTGGAAAGACAGGCCATCAGAGGTCTCTGGGCACCACAAGCAGGATCAGCTTACTTGCAGAGAAAGAAGGCAGAATGAAGGACTTACTTCAAGGACTTTCTTCCCTCTCGGCTTCCCAGTGTGGGTGCACAGACAGGAAGCGTGGTGTTTTGGCAGCATGAGTATGTTTTGGCAACATTTTGAAAATTGTCCCCCTTTCCTGATCAACGTGCCCAACTCTAGTCTCTTCCCTTGCCTCCTCCCTTCAGTCCTTTCTCCTCTCTCCGTTTCTTCCCACGTGTATGAGATCTCAGTTCTTTTGAATCTCAATTTCTTCCTTTGAAAAGTTTGTAATGAGTAGTTCGAAGATCTAAACATAAGGCCAGACACTACAGAACTCTTAGAAGAAAACATAGGCAGAACACTCTGACATAAATCACAGCAATATCATTTTTGACCCACCTCCTAGACTAATGAAGATAAAAACAAATATAAATAAATAGGACCTAATTAAACTTAAAAGTTTCTGTACAGCAAGGGAAATCATAAACAAAATGAAGACAACCCATAGAATAGGAGAAAATATTTTGCAAACAAAGTGACTGACAAGTGATTAATCTCAAAAATATGCAAACAGCTCGTGCAGCCTATGTCAATGAAACAAACAGCGCAATCCAAAACCAGGCAGATCTAAGGAGACTTTTCTCTAAAGAAGACAGATGACTAAAAAAACACATGAAAAGATGCTGAATGTTACTTTTTATCAGATAAATGCAAACCAAACCTCAATGAAGCATCACCTCACACAAGTTGGAATGACCATCTTCAAAAATTCTATAAATGCCGGCAAGGATGTGGAGAAAAGGGAACCATCCCACACTGTTGNAGATGACTAAAAAAACACATGAAAAGATGCTGAATGTTACTTTTTATCAGATAAATGCAAACCAAACCTCAATGAAGCATCACCTCACACAAGTTGGAATGACCATCTTCAAAAATTCTATAAATGCCGGCAAGGATGTGGAGAAAAGGGAACCATCCCACACTGTTGGTGGAGACGTAAAATTGTGCAGCTCCTGTGCAGAACAGTATGGAGGTTCCTTTAAAAACTAAGAATAGAACTACTATATGATCCAGCAGGAGAAGGAAATGGCAACCCACTCCACTCTTCTTGCCTGGAGAATCCCAGAGGAGCCTGGCAGGCTACAGCTCATGGGGTTGCAAAGAATCAGACACGACTGAGCGACTCACACACACACACACACGATCCAGCAATCTCACTCTTGAGCATACATCCAGAGAAAAGAATAATTCAAAAAGGTTCATGCACCCCAGTATTCATTGCAGGATTATTTACAATAGCCAGGACATGGAAGCAACCTAAATGTCCATCTACAAAGGAATGGATAAAGAAGAGGTGGTACATATATACAATGGAAAATTACACAGCCATAAAAAAGAATGAAATGATGCCATTTACAGTGACATGGACGGGCCTAGAGATTATCATATTAAGTGAAGTAAGACAGAGAAAAACAAATACCATATGATATCACTTTATATGTGGAATCTAAAAAAAAAATGGTACAAGTGAACTTATTTACAAAACAGAAATAGAGTCACAAATGTAGAAAACAAATTTATGGTTACCAAGGGGGAAAGTGAGGAGAGGGATAAATTGGGAAATTGTGATTGACAGGTACTCACACAATCATATGTTAATATAAAGTAGACAACTAATAAAGACCTACTGTATAGCACAGGCCACGTTCTGTAATGGCCTCTATGGGAAAATCATCTTAAAAAGAGTGATTTATATATATGTGTAACTGAGTCACTTTGCTGTTCAGCGGAAACATCGTAAAGCAGCTGTTTGTTGTTCAGTTGCTAAGTTGTGTCTGACTCTTTGTGGCCCCATGGACTGTAGCACCCAGTCTCCTCTGTCCTCCACTATCTCCCAGAGTTTGTAAAGCAACTATACTCCACTAACAATGTTTCAAAAAAGAGTAGCTCTCATGGTTGTAATAAGGATTAAGAGCTTCCCTGGTGGCTCAGTGGTAAAGAAGCTACCTGCCAATGCAGTTCCCTGGGTTCGATCCCTGGGTCAGGAGGATGCCCTGGAGAAGGAAATAGCAACCCACTCCAGTATTCTTGCCTGGGAAATCCCACGGACAGAGGAGCCGGCAGGCCATAGGTCACTGGGTTGCGAAAGAGCCAGACACAATTTAGCGACAAAATAGCAACAATAAGGATTAAACGAGATAACATATATTCGATAAACCAGTCCTACTTCCCTCAAGTTGTCTCATTTCTCCTCTTCCCCCTTGACCTCTGACCTCCTCACTCCCCTCTTCCCGTTTCCCATGGAGGTCGAAGGTGAGGCTGGATCAGACAGAGGACAGGAGAGATGGGCTTCCTTTCTCCCACCCCAGCCTCGTCAGCGGCGGCCTTTGACGATGCCTGTCTTTGTGACTGGCTGTTAATCTCTTATCAGCCAACCCTCTCCCAGCACTGGCCTCTCTGAGTGAACATCTCCTGAATTATTAACTTTTAGGAACGCCTCAGGGGGTGTGTATCACCACTTGGCATCCTCCGGTGAATAAATTCAATACTGTAAGTTGATTCAATGTGGGGCCTACACTCAACAACATTAAACATGTAGCAGGCTACCCTTACCCCTATGGGCCCTCCCCTCTGTCAGGCGCCTCCCTTGAGAGTTCCATCTGGTTTGACCACTGATGCGTTTGCTTCTTCTGCAGCCATTTGCCATGATGCCTGCCATGGGGGCTGGGGGGTAATAAAGGCCTCGACCTCTTCCCTCTCTAACCAGGACGACTCTGAAGGGCCTGCTGCATTCTCTTCTCTGACCGCATCACAGCCCACTTCTCCCATGCCTGGACCTGTCTTTACCTTCCCTCATGGGCGTGATCCCTGGGCACTCCTGAGTTAACTTCCTTTTCACTCATCTCAGAGCCTGACTGTTGCTGCTGAACTGTGGCGCTGCATGGAAAGCACACAGAAAGGGGACTGGGACACATCTGCATTTAAACCCTGCCCCTGTCACTGAGTGGCCATGTGACTTCAGGCACATTATTTCACCTCCCAAAATTTCATTTTTCATCTGAGAGAAAAAGGTCATTGTGAGAATTAACTGAGTTTATACAGAGTGTGTAAGAACCTGGATCACTGAAGCCACTCAACAAGTGTTAGTCCTTTCCATAGTATTTCTCAAACATAACGTTTCAAAGACCACTAGAACTANCATTTTTCATCTGAGAGAAAAAGGTCATTGTGAGAATTAACTGAGTTTATACAGAGTGTGTAAGAACCTGGATCACTGAAGCCACTCAACAAGTGTTAGTCCTTTCCATAGTATTTCTCAAACATAACGTTTCAAAGACCACTAGAACTATATTTCTAATCGACTAGATTTCTAGTTTATAAATTTTTATTAGAATTTATGTTTTTATATTTTTGAAAATAATATTGCATCTCTGAGAGTGGTGGCTCTTTTGTTATCGAAGTTTTAGAACACTGTCATAGGTAAACCATCATGGTAAAGAAATCAGAGGGACTGTGGATCTCATTCCTGGGCATATACCCTGTGTGTGCCAGTTGCTCAGTCATGTCAGACTCTGTGTGACTCCATGGACTGCTGCCCACCAGGTTTCCCTGTCCATGGAATTCTCCAGGCAAGACTACTGGAGTGGGTTGCCATTTCCTNAAACCAAAATGTATCCTGTTATGTGTGGGTTCAGAAACAAGCCAAAATTCCTTTAATTCAAGCTCATTTCAAGCAAGAACATCAGAGAGAATTACGAGTACAAGCTGCTTTCTTAGGCTTCACAAGTGCGTCTACATTTTTAATGGGCTGGGATTTCAACAGTCAGGTGAAACCAGTTTTTGAAAACTCCAAAAAAGTTCACTTTGAGTTCATTCCAACAAGGTAGTTAATAGCTGCTGCAATTGATGAGCGGTCATTGTTTCCCACACAAAGCCCTGTATTGTGGCTTCTTAAAATTATCTTTAGACGATGCTTTACCAGCCAGGAACTTTAGATGAATATGCAGGTTAGAATTTATTTTGAATTATAAAAAAAAATACAAGTTCTGTGTCACACACAGCTGAGAATAATGTTGTCTCTTGAGGAATGGGAAGAGAACGCTATGCCAACCAGGACGCAGCGCACAGCCGCCTGACTGGGCCTTCTCTTCCCAGCCTAGCTCACCTGTTGAGAGCCCTGCCCACACCTCCTGGGTATGGGGAGCCCACAGCCCTGGGCATGAATACACCAGCTGACCAATGAAGCAGTTTGTTTCACTGCTTTATAGTTTCCATTCATCCCAAGTCATACTCCTGCTGCTCACTAGCTCCCTCCTTAGTTGAAAATGTTATTACTTGTTTGTTTTTTAACGTATTTTTAAACTTTATCTATTTATTTTAATTGGAAGCTAATTACTTTACAATATTGTAGAGGGTTTTGCCATACATTGACATGAATCCGCCACAGGTGTACATGTGTTCCCCATCCTGAACCCCGCCCCCCCACCTCCCTCCCCATCCCATCCCTCTGGGTCATCCCAGTGCACCAGCCCTGAGCACCCTGTCTCATGCATTGAACCTGGACTGGTGATCTGTTTCACATAAGGTAATATACATATTTCAATGCTATTCTCTCAAATCATCCCACCCTTGCCTTCTCCCACAGAGTCCAAAAGTCTGTTCTTTACCTCTATGTCTCTTTTGCTGTTTCACATATAGGGTCATCGTTATCATCTTTCTAAATTCCATATATATGCGTTAATATACTGTATTGGTGTTTTTCTTTCTGACTTACTTCACTCTGTAAAGTAAGGCTCCAGTTTCATCCACCTCACTAGAACTGACTCAAATGCATTCTTTTTAATAGCTGAGTAATAGTCCATTGTGTATATGTACCAGAGCTTTCTTATCCATTCATCTGCTGATGGACAGCTAGGTTGCTTCCATGTCCCTGCTATTGTAACCAGTGCTGCGATGAACATTGGGGTACACGTGTCTCTTTCAATTTCAGTTTCCTTGGTGTGTATGCCCAGCAGTGGGATTTCTAGGTCATATGGCAGTTCTATTTCCAGTGTTTTAAGGAATCTCCACACTGTTCTCCATAGTGGCTGTACTAGTTTGCCTTCCCACCAACAGGGTAAGAGGGTTCCCTTTTCTCCACACCCTCTCCAGTGTTTATTGTTTGTAGACTTTTTCATAGCAGCCATTCTGACCAGCGTGAGATGGTACCTCGTTGTGGTTTTAATTTGCATTTCTCTGATGAGTGATGTTGAGCATCTTTTCATGTGTTTGTTAGCCATCTGTACTTCTTTGTTTGTGTTATGTCTCTGCATGGCTATATTTCTATTTTATATAAAACATACCACAGGGCTCTTTTACTTAGCAACTTATTCTATTTTTGTTGCTACAATGTATTCATATCCTGGTGGGAGTTATGGGGGTGTTAGAATCTGTATCCTCAGCTCTGTTGATAATGCAGTCTCCTCCACAAAAATCACCAAAACTTTCCTAAGGAGGAAAACACAGGAAATCAGAAGAGAATGAAAGTTTGGGGTGAGGGGAGGGCAGAACTTCTCATTAGGAAGGATAGGAATGTTTCCTCCTTCAGAGAGCAGTGAGGACCTCCTGGTTGGAGAGCTGGTCATCACCTTGTAGTCTGAGGTCAGTGGGATGCCCTCTAAGAGGCTGGGGTGACCCACAGTAGCCCAGGATAAACCCCAAAAGCTGAAGGACCCCTAGGGCCTGGGAGTGCACTGCAGGAACCAGTGGGTGGATTTGGGGGCCTGGGTGTGAACACTAGTGGATGAAAGATGCACCCAGGCCCTGGGAAGAGAACCCAGAAGTTGGCGGTGAATTCCTGGTGCCAAGACTAGATCCAAGGAGCTACAGCAGTAACAGAGTAGTCCCTTGGTGGCAGGGAGCATGGGTGTAGCGATGGCCAAGGGGGAACCTGTTTATCAGCAGAAGCAGGGCCACGTCACACCAGGAGGTCCAACGGTGGCTCCTCCCTCTTAAAGGGGGCATAGAAGGAAAATAGTTCCAGAGTGTCCAAAACTTGCCTAGTCCGCCTCTCTCTGCTCAACACCTTGAAGGTGATGGTCTTGTGAGACCCTATCAGCGGGTACTTTTGGTACCCTTCTGGGGGTTCAATCCTCTGTTCCTTAGCAAAATGAAGCAATGACCGAATATGGTGCCCTTGGCAAGCTCTAGATAGTCATTCTGGAAGAGGAGACTGCAACACCATTAAACTTCTCTGCGTGGTTACTTTATAGCCCAAAGTGCTTATTTTCATTAACTTCTTTACCACCTTGACCTTGTTCAGTACTAGCTGAGCTGCAGATCTCTTGGCTAATCTCTGTACCAATTTGGTCTGCTTTTGTCCTGATGGATTAGGTAACTCACCTTTTTGTTATAAAGGGTCCGATCGAGTTTGCATTCATATGAGCCCAAGTTATTGTTCATAAAATGTGGAACTTGTTTAATATCAATGCTCTTTATAGCAAACTTCCAGATACCTTCTCTGTGCTGCTGGTTGCTCTCTAAGGAGGAGGACAGCTCCAAATTCTGGTTTTGAGTCTAGCTCCTCGCTGATGCCAGAAGCACAAGTTGAGGGCCTTTGTGATTATTTTCTCTTATAAATGTGCATTTGTTTAATTAAAAAACGTAAAAGAGAGAAAAACCCTAACCATAACAAATTCTAGATATCCTATTGAAAAATCAGTTTTTCTTTTATACTGAAGTATCCGAACAGCTGAGAGTGCCCCTAGTTAGAGCTCCAGTCTGTAGAAGAACTAGATGCCCAAGAAGTTGCTGCTGGTTCCAGAGATCCCTGATTGTTAGCTGAGGCAGATGTAGCAGCTGGGTGTCTACATCCCTATGACCATACCTTCTGCCACGAGAGTTACATATCCTCAACCCACACCTTTATGGCAGAAAGTGAACAACTAAAGAGCCTCTTGATGAAAGTAAAAGAGGAGGGGGGAAAACTTGGCTTAAAACTCAACATTCAGAAAACTAAGATCATGGCATCTGGTCCCATCACTTCATGGCAAATAGATGGAGAAATAATGGAAATAGAGAATTTATTTTGAGGAGCTCCAAAACCACTGCAGATGGTGACTGCAGCCATAAAATTAAAAGATACTTGTTCCTTGGAAGAAAGGCTATGATCAACCTAGACAGCACATTAAAAAGCAGAGACCTTACCCTACCAACAAAATTCTGTCTAGTCAAAGCTATGGTTTTTCCAGTAGTCATGTATGGATGTGAGAGTTGGACTATAAAGAAAGCTGAGCACCGAAAAATTAATGCCTTTGAACTGTGGTGTTGAAGAAGACTCTTGAAAGTCCCTTGGACTGCAGGGAGATCCAACCAGTCAGTCCTTAAAGAAGTCAGTCCTGAATATTCATTGGAAGGACTGATGTTGAAGCTGAAACTCCAATATTTTGGCCACCTGATGCGAAGAGCTGACTCATTTGAAAAGACCCTGATGCTGGGAAAGACTGAAGGTAGGAGGAGAAGGGGAGGACAGAAGATGAGATGGTTGGATGGCATCACTGACTCAATGTACATGAGTTTAAGTAAGCTCCAGGGAGGCTTGGCGTGCTGCAGTCCACAAGGTCACAAAGAGTCGGACACAACTGAGCGACTGAACTGAACTGAATGCTTGCCTTACCGCCAAGTTCTTCCACTACCTTCTTGCTTGTTGCTATTGTTGTTCAGTTGCTAAGTCATGTCCAACTCTTTGCAACCCCATGGATTGTAGTCTTCCACGCTCCTTCTGTCCACAGGATTTTCCAGGCAAGAATACTGGAATGGGTTGCCATTTCTTTCTTCAAGGGATCTTCCTGAACTTCTTGCTTACAAGCTTGCAGAATGCTTTAGTTCAAATGCACTGGATCTGTCAACTCCACTCTGTGGTACCGAGGGTAGATTTCAGATCTTTTGGGAAGATGTGCCAGGCCACTGCTACCAAGCTTCCCATCCCTATTCCTGTTTTCCTTAGTCTTACTCTTCTCAATGAATTTGGCCACGGATCCCCCTCTTTTCCCCTGAGCATCCAATCAAAGGAACATTCCAGTGGCTTCTGCATCTCCATCATTTCCCCCTCTGCACTCTTTCATTCTGACTGGCCCCTTTCCCCACGTGGCATACACCCCATCTTCTCTGCTTCCCTTTTTTAATACAAGCAATCCAGTTTCAAGTTCCTCATCTGTCTGGCTTATCTTAGACTCTGGCATTTTAGAATTCAGCTTCAGACTACATGCTTTCTTCATCTTGCTTCTTCCGTTCCTATGATTCTCCTTGTGTGTCAGTTAATACCAAGTCTATTTGGGCCCCAGAAAACCTGTGCCTAGGAGGTGGACCCATTTGGAGTGAAGGAGGTCCAACTGGAATCAGAAGAGCTGGTCTTCTGTTTCCTCTTGGAGTCAGAATCCAAGCTCCATAGTTAAGGTCTATTCCACATTGGAGAGGGGTCTGGGTCAGAGGCCATCCTGCTCTCATTATGGTGGGAAGCAGATTAGGATTTTGCTTACTTTTTTCCCCCATGGAACTCATGCTCAGTTGCTCAGTCGTGTCCGACTCTTTGCGACCCGTGGACTGTAGCCCACCAAGCTCCTCCGTCCATGGGATTCTCCAGGCAAGAATACTGGAGCAGGTTGCCATTTCCTCCTCCAGGGGATCTTCCTGACCCAGGGACTAAACCCATGTCTCCTGCGTTGCAGATGTATTCTTTACCACCGAGCAACCAGGGTGCTATGTGCTGTGCTAAGTGGTTTCAGCCGTGCTGGACTCTGCAACCCCATGGACTGTAGCCTGGCAGGCTCCTCTGTCCATGGGATTCACCAGGCTGGAATGGGTTGCCATGCCCTCCTCTAAGGGATCTTCCTGACCCAGGGATCAAACTCATGTCTCTTGGGTTTCCTGCCTTGGCAGCTGGCTTCTTTACCCCTGTGCCACTTGGGAAGCCCTATTGTATTTATATTTACTGTCCTTTGGAAGTGACTGATGAGAGAGTCTTTGGCTCTTCCAATGTGGAAAGGACTTACTAGAGGTTCTTTCTAGTATCTCACCACTTTTGATTTGGGGCAGGAAGTGATGGACATGAAAAGTTAAAACTGAGGAACTATGATAGGTCCCCTTGACTTGCAAGGAAGTGTCTGAGGAGTCATGAACCTTCCTGGATGGAGACGTGTCTGGATAGTAAGATGGGTCCTTCTGGAGAGAGAGATGGACCTAGGAAGTCACCATTAGCTCTCCTAGGAAGAGAGGCATCTGGGGAATGTTGATACATTCTCCCAGTTCGCACTGTTTCTGAGGAGTCAAGAGCCCTCTCAGACAGAGATGTGTCTGGAGGGCCCTGATGGACCCCCTTTGGGGGAGACGGGTCTGAGGCACTTTTTCTAAGGCCTCCTAGAATGGGAAGGAACTGGGAAACTGAGGCACCCCTGCTAGAGAGATGGTTGCATGGAGTCACAGCAAGAAGGCCTGTGAAAAGTCAGACCTTCATTCTTGCTTAGGCTTCCCTGATGGCTCAGACAGTAAAGAATCAGCCTGGTGAAGAGACCCAGGTTCATTCCCTGGGTCGCTAAGATCAAGTGTAGCCTTGATCCAAATGAATCTATTTATGAAAGAGAAACAGGCTCACAACATAGAGAACAGCTTTGTGGTTGCCAAGGAGGCAGGGCTCGGGGGAACAGATGGACTGGGAGTTTGGAATTAGCAGATGTACGCTATTACATGTAGAATGGATAAACAAGGTCTTACTATGTGGCACAGTGAGTGAGTTAGTTTCTCAGTCATGTCAGACTCTTAGTGACCCCATGGGCTATACCCCACTGTCGTGGAATTCTTCAGGTAATAATACTGGAGTGGGTGGCAGTCCCATCTCCAGGGGATCTTTCTGACCAAGAGATCAAACCTGGGTCTCCTGTACTGCAAGCAGATTCATTACCTTCTGAGCCACCGGGAAAGCCTCCCATATGGCACAGGGAACTATATTCAATATCCTATGATAAGCTATAATGGAAAAGAATGTAAGGAAAGAATGTGTGTGTCTGTATACAGGTGCATATATAAATATATAAGTTCATCACTTTGTTGTATAGCAGAAATTAACACAATATTGTAAATCAACTAAACTTCAATTAAAAAAGAAGCTTAGCCATGATTACAGGGTTTACTTACATCCAGCTAAGCCTGACTAGGTATTTGTCATTGTCTAGTTGATTGAGATACTCATGCAAGAAAAAAATATTTGTGTGATGAGGGTTAGGAGTGAAATAGTTTTCAGGGATAAAATCTGCTTACATTGTTCAATAATTAAATCCAGATAGGCTGTGAGGGTTTCTTCACTGATCAGTTTGCATTTTCATTAAAACACTAGCTCCCTCCTGGGGATAGACATAGTTTCTTATTATGGAAAGTTCATTTCTTCTTTGCTCTTTTCACTGACTCCGTCTAAACCAACCCCTGAAAGTTGTTTTTAACTCTGCCTTCCAAAGGAAGCAATGGTATGTCCTTACATAATGTTAGCATTTGGAGAAACTTCTGCAGAGTACTGAATTTCTCAAAATAAGTGATTCTGAAATTTAATCCTTAGGTAAGTGCACTGGAGAGAGATATATGTTGATGGTTGGATCACCTTCTTTATCTTCTTTGTTCAGTCCAATATCTGAAAGTTGGGGCCCTGCATGGAGTGGTGTGAAACGCCTCTCCCAAGAAGAACATGGCTCAAGGTCTGTGGCATGTGACCACTTGTAACAGGACTCCAAAGCTATATTTCACACCGGGCATCCACTGCCTACCGTGGAGTTAGGGAGGACACAATTGCTCACAACTCCTCTGGCATAACAGAGGCTGTTTTGGAAACACTTTCTATGTGCCCAGCAATGGATTGAGCATTTTTCATCCATTTTCTCACTCTTACGATGCAATATTGCTGCTGCTGCTGCTAAGTCTCTTCAGTCGTGTCCAACTCTGTGCGACCCCACAGACNTTTAGAGTCCCTTGGACTGCAAGGAGATCCAACCAGTCCATTCTGAAGGAGATCGGCCCTGAGATTTCTTTGGAAGGAATGATGCTAAAGCTGAAACTCCAGTACTTTGGCCACCTCATGTGAAGAGTTGATTCATTGGAAGACTCTGATGCTGGGAGGGATTGGGGACAGGAGGAGAAGGGGATGACTGAGGATGAGATGGCTGGATGGCATCACTGACTCGATGGGCTTGAATCTGAGTGAACTCCAGGAGTTGGTGATGGACAGGGAGGCCTGGCGTGCTGCGATTCATCGGGTCGCAAAGAGTCAGACACGACTGAGTGACGACTGAACTGAACTGAACTGAATTGAACTGAAGGGACAATATTTGTATTGAAAACCCTGTCACAAACACCAGTCTCATCTCCAGATAGCAGAGAAAATTCTAGAGCAAAGTTTCCTGGCAGAGCCCTGCCTGCTTGGGGACTGAGAGAGAACACCTGCAGGGAACACCTGAAACATTTATTAAAACATTGAGTGGAGAGAGACCTCCTTAGAGGAGAAAGTTTAGGTGGTTATAGGCTCTGGATTGTGGCAATTAAGACCCAAGTTCATTCCTGGCTCTGTGACCTTGGACAAGGCGTCAACCTCCCTAATCCTCGATGCCTTCCTTTGTAAAATTCCTCTGTAAAAAATAGATGTGCACTTCAGCAGAATGTCTAGAGCAAAAGCGTTCAATGAATTGTAGCTGCTAATGTTATGTTATGATTAAGGTACCCCCCACGCCACGCACACAGCAAATGCAGCTTCTGGAGACTGTGCAGTCATGTCCTTCCTCAGGGTTATGCGGTTTCCTGCCAACTGAGTCTCCCCCTCTGTGTCGCCGTTCTGTGAAACACTGAGATAATCGTGGTAAATAACAACCCCTTTGTGTTTATAAGACGATCACATCTGCTTCCCTAAGTGACCCCCCACAACAACTCTGAAAATAAACGAAAGCGACCTTGTAGCTCCATTTTACAGGTGAGGTAAAAAGAGGTTCAATGACTTTCCCAAACTAATAATAAATACACTGGGACTTGAAGCAATATCTTCCTCGCTGTGTCTCTGGGCTGAGTAGAAAGTGTCTTGGTAAAAAGACCATCTGCCTCATTTGAGTTCCGGACTGCCATGTTCCCTGGCGTATGCCACTGGCCAAGATTTCCTGCCATCACTGGAAGCACCAGGATGGGGAGGATTTCTCCTTCACTTCCTGCAATTCATACTTGGCTGCCTTCATTCTGAAGCCTAAGCAACTGGTAACAGTCTCTCAGCCTGCCTGAGATTGTACTGATGATGGGTGTTACTAGGAGACACCTTCGCTGGGGCAAATCACACTGTTTCTACACACACAAACTCTCCCACCTGACATCTTTGTCTGCTTTAAGTATCATCAACATCCTTACTCAAGGCAACTTTGAAAGGAAAGGAAGTCTCAAGAAGACATCAGCCTGGCTGGAAGAGATGGATAAACATCAGGGGTGAAGTGTTTCCTTTCTCTGAAACGTCAAGGCGGCTCCAGCTTTAAGGCAGCCAGACCTGACCCCTGGGCACTTGCTTCCTTTTGCATGAGAAACGGCTTCCGTGGGACCATTCCTTTCTGCTCTAGTCCACAAAGTAGGGAAAGGCTCTCCTAGGGAACCTGGCCCAGGGCAACTGTAATGACCTAAAATCATAGAGCCAACCCTGGATGTCCAACTGAATTCTATATGAAGGTTTTATAAATACTGATGCTCAGACCAATTCAATCAGAATCTTACACCTGAGATCTAGGCATCCGTATTTTTATAGCTGTATTGATATACATCATATTGTATACATTATATAATTGATAGACAACAAACAGGAGATACTGAAGGGCAGGAAAGCCTGAAGTCCATGGGGTTGCTAAGAGTCAGACAGAACTTAGTGACCAAACAACAACAGTCATATTTTTTTTAAAATTTGTCAGCATAAATGTACATCCTGATTCATCACCATAATCAAGAAAATGAACACAGACATCACCTCCTAAAGTTTCCTCGTGCCCTTTGTAATCCTTCTCTCCCTTCCCCATCCCATCACCAGGCAAACATTGATCTGCTATAAGTTAGTTTTCACTGTCTAGAATTTTATAAAAATTGAATCACATACTGTTTTCTTCTATCTGATTTCATTCACTCAGAATTATTTTGAGATTTACCCATGTGGTTGTGTGCCAGCTCCCTTTCACTGCTGAGTGGTATTCCATTCCATTGCATGGATATGCTGAAATTTCTTTACTTGTCTGTCACTGACATTTGAGTTGTTTCCAGTTTGGCACCATTACAAACAAAGCTGTTCTGAACATGCACGCACAAGTCTTTGTACGGATGCGTGTTTTCTTTTCTCTTGGATAAATACCTAGGAGAGGAATGACTGAATCAGACAGCAGCATATATTTAGCATTTTAAGATGCTGCCAAATAGTTTTGCAAGTGCTTGCACATTCTACGTTTCCATCAACAGAAAATAAAGAGTTGCAATTGTCCCACATCCTCACGCTTCTTGCAGGGGTGTGTGTGTAGTACATTACCCTGTGATTTTAATTTGAATTTCCATAATGATTGATGATGGTGAACACCTTTTCCAGTGCTTTCTTCTTCTTCTTTTTTTTTTTTTTTTTACATATGCTTATCTTTTTTGGTCAAGCTTCTGTTCATATCTTTGGGGACTGGACCTAAGCATCTGTTGAAAGTAAATAAAATCTCTCTGGTGATTCCAGTGCTTAGTCAGGTTAAGCACTACCATCTTACTGGAAAATTGAGGGCAAACCTCTCACACTAATCATGTGGAAACTGAAATCTAGGGAGAGATTGGATTATTTGTAAAGCAAGGGAAATGGACCATTTGGGAGCAAGTTCTTCATTGCAGACCTAAGGGCATCCTTACCATAAAGTAGACAAGGTATCTATTTTGTGTTAACACTTGCTGGTCTTTGTTCCAGCCTGATCACTCATCCTTTCTCTTAGTCATCTGAGTATTTGTTCTATAATAAACACTTGAAGGAATTGACAATTGACTTCTTTTAACCAAATTTGTAGCAGTTTTATAACTGATGAAAGGAAAGGGAAAATAGTCTTAGGGCTTCCACATGTAGTGCTAACTGTAAAACTCTAGAGGACTCCATTCACACAGACATGATGTTCAGGGCACAATCTGTACAACCTCGTATGGTGACCTTGAATAGTCTTAAACTCTAAGATCTAGGTTCTGAGTCTCACCTTATAACTGTGCCATCTTAGTTAAGTCAGTTGAATCTATGAATATTGCTTTAAAATCTGTACAATTTAGATAATTAGTACTCACAGGAATAGACAGAAATGGAATGAGCTAATGTTCAGTTCAGTCGCTCAGTCGTGTCCGACTCTGCGACCCCATGAATTGTAGCACGCCAGGCCTCCCTGTCCATCACCAACTCCCAGAGTTCACTCAAACTCATGTCCATCGAGTCAGTGATGCCATCCAGCCATCTCATCCTCTATCGTCCCCTTTTCCTCCTGCCCCCAATCCCTCCCCCCATCAGAGTCTTTTCCAATGAGTCAACTCTTCTCATGAGATGGCCAAAGTACCGGAGTTTCAGCTTTAGCATCATTCCTTCCAAAGAAATCCCAGGACCAATCTCCTTCAGAATGGACTGGTTGGATCTCCTTGCAGTCCAAGGGACTCTCAAGAGTCTTCTCCAACACCACAGTTCAAAAACATCGATTCTTCACCGCTCAGCTTTCTTCACAGTCCAACTCTCGCATCCATACATGACCGCTGGAAAAACCATAGCCTTGACTGAATGGACCTTTGTTGGCAAAGTAATGTCTCTGCTTTTGAATATGCTATCTAGGTTGGTCATAACTTTCCTTCCAAGGAGNCCAAAGTACCGGAGTTTCAGCTTTAGCATCATTCCTTCCAAAGAAATCCCAGGACCAATCTCCTTCAGAATGGACTGGTTGGATCTCCTTGCAGTCCAAGGGACTCTCAAGAGTCTTCTCCAACACCACAGTTCAAAAACATCGATTCTTCACCGCTCAGCTTTCTTCACAGTCCAACTCTCGCATCCATACATGACCGCTGGAAAAACCATAGCCTTGACTGAATGGACCTTTGTTGGCAAAGTAATGTCTCTGCTTTTGAATATGCTATCTAGGTTGGTCATAACTTTCCTTCCAAGGAGAGATAATGTTAGGGGTTAGCAAACCTAGGTGGCTAAAAGAGATAAAGCAAGTAACTTAAATGAGCCAAGTGGTTCAGAGGGATGATCAAGAAAAGACGGAGCCCTTGATAAACTGTCTACTCAGTTCTAGATGATTATGGCCTTAGGAAAATGCTGGCTCAGAGTTACCAGAGCTTCTGATTTTCTAAGAGAAGTCAGATTCCAAAATAGGTGTTGTTCATATGTCCACTGATAAATGGGAAAGGGCTTTATAAATCACAATGCACCTCCTATATTGAAAGGGCATCACTTTGTTTTAAACCAAGCTGTGAGTCAGTCCATGAGGGTCTATTGTACGTATTTGTCTTGCACCACCTCCTTCATCTTTCTAAGGACACCACCACCATCACACGGCTCCACGACCCAGACTGGGTCAATCGTCTTAGCATATCTTCCTGGCCACAGGGATTGACCCAAGATAGACTGTACTGAACTGGGCAAAAAAAGTAGAAAAAAAGTGAATTCCCTGGGGGTTTTCCTAGCCAGAGCTAAAAAGCTTCCCTTCCTCTCTAGACCTGAGGCCATAAGGATGAATATCCCGAGCTGCCTGTGACCATGCTGTATGAGGAAAGACTCTCTACTCTAGGGGACAACATAGGACAACGTGGTGTAATAGAGTTCTGCCGTCCTGTGAATCCCTGACATCCAAAGACCCTCTCCAAGCTTCTGTTATGTGATCCAGTAAATGTGGGACTGGGCTAGCTTCAAAGCGGTTTCTGTGGCATGCAACCAAAGAAATCCTGACAAATGCATTTTGCCCTCTTGAGGTACCATGGCAGCAGATGAGTTTTCGCTGATTTTTAGGGCACCCTCACGATATCTGATTCACGGAGAGAGGTCACAGAACGAAGAAGTAAGTCTTGAAAGATGAGATGGAAAGGTGACTATGGTGTTTAGGGGAAGCTGACCAGGGCTGTGTAGAATTCTCTGCTGGTTTGGACAGTACACCCTGAGGTATTTTCTCATATTTAGAAGCACATATGCAGGCTCTGATGAGCTTCTGGAAGTGATAGCCTCCTAGAAAGGGATTTATACTAGGACACATGAGAGATTGAGGGGAACAACTCTACGATTACTTTATTAAGGTTAACTGAAAAATAGAACTGATTTGTAGACTGGAACACTTCCATCAGCATCTTAATACAGTATGTTCTTAAACTACGTGGGAAACCAAAACATATTGAAGGCCACTTTGTTAAAATCTGGGTTTCTCTGGTGGCTTAAACAGTAAAGAAACTGCCTACAAGATAGGAGACCTGGGTTCAGTCCCTGGGGTGAGAAGATCCCCTGAGAAAGGATAGGCTACCCACTCCAATATTCTTGCCTGGAGAATAACATAGACAGAGGAGCCTGGCGGGCTACAGTCTGTGGAGTTGCAAAGAGTCAGACATAATTGAGTGATTAACACTTACTTACTTACTTACTTGTTAAAATTTGCTAAGATAAAGCATTGTCTGGGGGGCGGGGTTCAAGATTGGGAACTCATGTACACCTGAGATGAAAAAATTAAAATTAAAATTAAAAAGAAAAAAAGATAAAGCATTGTCAAAGGAGGTTGAAATCTATGTTCAGCGTACATTCACCTTAAAGGCAAAACAACATCAGAAACTCTATCACAATCAAAAGTTTCTTTGGTTGGAATGGGATAGAAAAAGAAGTGTTAGTAGGTTGAAGTTTAACAGCATCAAGCCAAAAATAATGATGCATTCATGTTACAGGGCAGGTGATGGAGTCTTTGGATTTGGAAATATTCAAAGTTCAAGTTGCAAGGTCTTCCTCTCTCCTGGTGAGTACTCCTCTGGGCGTGGTCAGCGTCTGTCTCAGTGATTTTTCTTTTCCTGNCATTGTCTGGGGGGCGGGGTTCAAGATTGGGAACTCATGTACACCTGAGATGAAAAAATTAAAATTAAAAAAAAAAAAAAAAGATAAAGCATTGTCAAAGGAGGTTGAAATCTATGTTCAGTGTACATTCACCTTAAAGGCAAAACAACATCAGAAACTCTATCACAATCAAAAGTTTCTTTGGTTGCGATGGGATAGAAAAAGAAGTGTTAGTAGGTTGAAGTTTAACAGCATCAAGCCAAAAATAATGGTGCATTCATGTTACAGGGCAGGTGATGGAGTCTTTGGATTTGGAAATATTCAAAGTTCAAGTTGCAAGGCCTTCCTCTCTCCTGGTGAGTACTCCTCTNTTTCTTTGGTTGCGATGGGATAGAAAAAGAAGTGTTAGTAGGTTGAAGTTTAACAGCATCAAGCCAAAAATAATGGTGCATTCATGTTACAGGGCAGGTGATGGAGTCTTTGGATTTGGAAATATTCAAAGTTCAAGTTGCAAGGCCTTCCTCTCTCCTGGTGAGTACTCCTCTGGGCGTGGTCAGCGTCTGTCTCAGTGATTTTTCTTTTCCTGGTATACGACGGCTGAACACCTCCTTTTTGTGCTGGAAAACACTTTTTCCTGTATATGTTGTAAAACCCTCAATTAGATCCTGGAGTTGTGGTGTGTGTGGCCAGCTTGAGTGAGTGCATGCTGGTCCCTCAGTCATATCCAGCTTCTTGCGACCCCATGGGCTGTAGCCCAACTAGGCTCCTCTGTCCGTGGGATTCTCCAGGCCAGAATACCGGAATGGATAGCCATCCCCTTCTCCAAGGGGGTCTTCCCAACCCAGGGATTGAACCCAGGTCTCCTGCATTGGCAGTCAGATTCTTTACCGTGTGAGCCACCAGGGAAGCCATGTGGCCAGCTAAGGAGAGCAGATTTTATTGTTCCCAACCGTGCTTTTCATGATGGCGTTACACAGGCAGCTGGAAATCAGGCACCCTGGGCGTGCTTATACTGGAGAAATTGGCAAATATTCCACATCAAAGTGGTCTCCGCCCCCAGCAAGCTGGTTGTTCAACATTAACTAGCACACTGCCGGTGATGAGCCTTGTTGCTTCTTTCAGGTGTATATTTCTGCTTTGATCTACTATGGGCTGATCGTCTATGCGACAAGTAGAGAGCCATTTGTTGTATTATTTCCCAGACCTCAGAGGGGCAGCACACTCTGTCCCCAGACCTGGAAACACAGGGGTTGCCTGGGCCAGGCTCCAGCCCCGTGGGAAACTGGTCTAAGCAACCTCCTGATTCTCCAGCAGAGTTCCCACCGCGCCTCTCACCTGGCAGAACAAGTCCTGTGTGTGGGACTCCATCCAGCTGGTAGGTAGAATTTCACAGGGTCATCTGTACTAAGTTGCTAATAGTAACACAATGGGCTAAATCTCCTTGGGCTGTTTGTATTTTCATGAAAGCAGACAGCTGAAGGGAAGAGAGTCAAGGGGTGAGATTTCTGGCAATACTGGAGGCTGCTGGGGGGAGGGAGGTGTTATGTGGGAACAATGAGTGTTATATTTCTTTTTAAATTTATTTATTTATTTTTACCTGAGATAAAAAAAAATAAAAATAAAAGTTAAAAAAAGGATAAAAATAAATAAATTAAATAAAATAAAATTTATTTATTTATTTTAATTGGAGGCTACTTCCTTAAGTGCTCTCGGGTTGGTTGCCACCTAATGGTTACCCNGGAGGGAGGTGTTATGTGGGAACAATGAGTGTTATATTTCTTTTTAAATTTATTTATTTATTTTTACCTGAGATAAAAAAAAATAAAAATAAAAGTTAAAAAAAGGATAAAAATAAATAAATTAAATAAAATAAAATTTATTTATTTATTTTAATTGGAGGCTACTTCCTTAAGTGCTCTCGGGTTGGTTGCCACCTAATGGTTACCCTGCTCGTCAATTTTGCAAGTCTGGGCAGAACTGATGGCAAGAATAACATCGGTGATGGTGATAACAATGAGAGTGTTACTGCCGATCTGCTGTCGGTCCCAGAGTGTCCCAGGAGATTTCTCTGACTTTGGGCTAAGGCTCAAAAGAGTAGAGAGAAATGGCTGGAACTTAATCTCTGTGAGGCACTGATGTGAAGGTGCTTGGTGAAGAGCAAAGATGTATTACCCGCGATTTGACAAGATCCTAGAGACGGTCCTGAGACAGCATTCAGAAAAGGCACAGTGACTCAGAGGAAGCGAACTCGGGTCTCCTGGGGACCACAAGCATCCTCTTCTTTGACCAGCATGCTGATTGCTCACTCCTGGAACTTTCACCTCCTTGGAAGTTTCCTTCTGGATGTCGTGAACAGGACACACCTGGGTAAGCCTCATCCACAAATAGGTTGGGGAATCAGAGACTGGAGACAACTTGGGGAATCAGAGACTGGAGACAACTTCCGGAATCATAAACCCAGGAGTGGCTGGTGGGTGTTCTCCGGGACAGTGACTCAGGGGCAGACCCAGACTGGCCTCCCGCTGGCAGGCTGCCAGGGGAGGTCTGGGTGCTCCTATCATTTCTCAGAGGCTCCCCTGGGACTTTTCACTCTCTGGCACCCGTTTCTTGTTCAGCTCTTATTGCTTATGACTCATATGGTATTTTCATTTTAATGCCTAATACTTTAGGGACTCTGCTGATTCATACCAGGAGGAAAGCAAACTGGCTTGAGGTGAGTTCAGAGTCCTGTATTGAAGATGGGATTCATTGAGTTTAAGAACACAGGACTTGGGACTTCCCTGGTGGTCCAGTGGCTAAGACTTCAACTTTTAATGCAAGGGGTGTGAGTTCGATCCCTGGTGGGGGAGCAAAGAGNACCAGGAGGAAAGCAAACTGGCTTGAGGTGAGTTCAGAGTCCTGTATTGAAGATGGGATTCATTGAGTTTAAGAACACAGGACTTGGGACTTCCCTGGTGGTCCAGTGGCTAAGACTTCAACTTTTAATGCAAGGGGTGTGAGTTCGATCCCTGGTGGGGGAGCAAAGAGCCCACATGATTTGTGGCCAAAAAACAGAAGCAATGTTAGACTTTTTAAATGGTCCACATTAAAAAAAAACAAACAGATATTGGACTTAATTGGAATTGACATGCATACAACACTATGTGTAAAATAGATAACCAGTAAGAACCTACTGTGGAGCACAGGGAACTCTGCTCAGTGCTGTGTGGCGACCTAATGGGAAGGAAATCTGCAAAAGAGGAGATATATGTAGACATATAGTTGATTCACTTTGCTGTACAGTAGAGTAACACAGCATTACAAAGCAACTATATTCCAACAAGAAGTAATTAAAAAATAAAAAGGACATCTGTATTTTGAAAAAAAAAAAAAAGAAAGAAGACAGGACTTAAGAACAGACAAGAGGCAGAATTCTGAGGCCCTGGAGATAAGAGCCTTTTTGGGGCATGGTGTTCAATACTTATTGTTAAACTCAAGCTTTGGCTAAGCCATTTACATTTCCTGGATAACTGCTTTATTTTTCATGAATGTTTATTCACCTGCTTACAAAAAAGAACTATGTACTGATTTTTAAGATAAAAAGAACCAACTCTGGAGACTTCTATAATAATACACCTTTATATTTCTATAATACTTAATAGTTTACAAAGCATATTATCTCATTTGATTTTTTTTTAGGGGGCTAGGGGGCTTGCTACACAACTTGTGGTTATCTTAGTTCCTAGGGATTTAACCCAGGCCCTGGACAGTGAAATTGTCAAGTCCTAACCACTGGGCCACCAGAGAATTCCCCTCGTTTGATTCTTACATAAACATTTTGAGGTTGATATTTTTATTATCCACCTTACACAGATAAGGAATTAAAGTTCACAGAGGTTTGGAGACTTTCCCTAAAGTGTCATAGGTGGACTAAGAATCGAACCCAGGTATATAGAATCCAAAGTGTAGGTTTACAAACAAAGAAAACAAAACCCTCAAGCCCCATACCATAACTCTCAGAAGAAGCACTGTAGTGTAGAGTTCAGGAAAATTTGATCTTGAACTCCTTTTTGCTCGTTCAAAGATGATTGAAATCTTGGAAACTCTTGTAAGGACAAGGACTTTCCTATAACACAGAGTCCTCAGGATGGTTCTAAATAGTGATGTTCCAAATCAGATTAGCACTGATCCATACAGTCCTGGATGGAACTTCTCTTTGCACCCACAAAGTTAAAAAAACAAACAAACAAAAAACTCCACTTTTTTAAACTGTTAATTGGTCCACCTTAGCAAGTATGCCATTCCCTATCTGGAAGATAAAGAAATATCCCCAAGGGACTCTAGACTCCTCTGTCAAAGGCTAGATGACTGGAACTACCTGTCAATACTCTGGTGTGTGCAGTGTTTAGGAAGATCAGATGAATCCCTGCAGATGAAAGCACTCTGCAAACTCTAGGGTTCTATGTGGGGAGTTTGCCACCTTCAGATGAAAAGAAAGCCAATAAACTTGTTCAGAGGGGCAAGGAGTGTCCAAGCTATACTTGTATTTAGGAAGAACTTATAGACATATATGAGAATCTTAATGAGAACTGGTTTGAAATACCTTCTAGGTACCACCTTGCCTACAAATTATACCCCCCCCAACAAATTGTTTTCTTTATTCTCAATAACCCTTTTTATTAAGCACCAGGGCTTCTCTGGTGGCTCAGCTGGTAAAGAATCTGTCTGCAGTATGGGAGACCTGGGTTTAATCCCTGGGTTGGGACGATCCCCTGGAGAAGGGAAAGGCTACCCACTGCAATATTCTGGCCTGGAGAATTCCATGGACTGTATAGTCTATGGGGTCACCGAAGAGTCGGACACAACTGAGTGAATTAAGCATGAATTATATTTTCTATACTTTTTATTTCTCCAAGCTATGTTTTATTCTGTACATGTTTCCACTGTACATCACACATTCTCCTCTTGCTTTCACAGTAAACAAATGTAGAGCAGGCCTTTGGCTCAGGTTTTACGGGTTTTCCCTGGAGAAGTGTGTCGGCCTGTTAGACATATAACTCTGGGCCAGCGTGTCCCACTGCCCAGGAGGCTGGTCCCCTCCAGCTGGAGCTGCCTAAGCAACTGTCCAGAAGAAGCGGCTCTGGCTGGAAAAGTGATCTCTCTGGGGATGTAACTAGGTCAAGATTAAAAGAGGCAGAACTTGTCCTGAAGGGTCAAATCTTAGAAACCTGGAAGGTACCTAGTCAGTGCTTCAGTTACAGTGGGAGGCAGAAGGATGAACATATGCTGGACAAAGTGGTCAAGAAGAGGGGGTGGGACTTGCCAATGAAAAGGGTCATTCAAGAGCTAAGCCCACGAGCTCTGAGTATCCACCAGCATGATTAATTTTAATGTTTGAATCAGAGTGATCCATTAAGAGGGTCAAGTTATGACACAGAGGATACGTAGACCTCTTAAAATTTCTTATTCATCAAAATTATCTCTTGGTTCATCTGATTAGTATGGATTCTTCTTTACAAAAATAATCTCTTATTTTTAAAAGGTATGCGATCTTCAGTGATAGCAAGTGGTTTTATATCCTACTCAAGCCTCCAAAGTCCAAATGTGTTGTCAGCATCTACTTTGGATGGGACTCGATCACCCAAGGATGGTACTGCAGCTGACAGGCAGGACCTCTTGGAGGTTGTTTCTGGTTCGTGTAGAGTTGGTGGGGGGAAGGGCTGGTCATTCTAGGATGAGATCTAAGGATTAAATAAAGGGATCCAGTGATCCTACCTAATCAGTGCTCCAGGAACAATTAATCTTTGGGGACAAATTCATAATGCTTTAACTCACAAGAGGCTGACTATAAAGAAGGTTGACTATTTACAGGGAAGGTCATCATCCTTTTCAGCCTTACTTTGTACATATTCTCTGGTTAACTCTCTTCAAAGTACTGGGGTTCCTGAGAAACTGAATCTGTTATAAAACTACAGACTTAGCAAGGAAGGGTCTGGAGGGGAAATACTTCTCTACTCCAGAGACCAGAGATGCTTGTGCCTCGTGTCTGACTCTCTGCAACCCCAGGGATGGCAGCCCGCCATGGGATTCTCCAGAGGAGATTCTCCACGGGATTCTCCAGGCAAGAATGCTGGAGTGGGTTTCCATGCCCTCCTCCAGGGGATCTTCCCAACCTAGGGACCAAACCCACATCTCTCGTGTCTCCTGCATTTGCAGGCAGATTCTTTACCACTGAGCAACTTGGGGATCACTTTCTGAATAGGTGCTGAAAACAAGTAGAGCTCTTGTTCTCAGAATCCTCCTTTCTAGACTCTAGCTCCAGCCCTCACCTGTCTCTTCAGATACACTGACACCACCAGTGAGGCTCTGGATTCCTTCCTTTTCAATCGCGACCTCAACTCCCAGACTATACTTTAACCCTCGCCTTTCCAGCTCTGATCCAGAAACGTCCTGACATCTAAGACAACTTCGTCATTTCACTCAAGATGCATGCATATTATGCCCAACAATAGCTCTACAACAATTAACATTTACTGGGCGCTCACCATGTGACAGGCATGGGAATAACGCTTCATCTTCATTAACTCATTGAATTCTCATCATTCTCTGAGGTGGGTAGTGATAATTAGCCCCAGTGTATAGACGAGGAAGCTGAGGCTTTGGGGGGAACTTCCCTGGTATCGCATGGCTGTTAAGCAGTGAAGCCTGGACTGGAGCCTAAGTCACTCTGACTCCAGGGTCTGGGCTCTTACATTAGGCAACACACCCTCCAGGAATGACCTTGTTCCTCTGCTGAGAGCGTCTCATCATGAACACCGACTGAATGGCACACAGTCAATGAAGACAAGTGGTCTCAGTGTTTTCTGTGTTGAAATTTAAGCTTAAAAATATTTTATTTAAAATGGATTACCAGTGAGGACCTACCGCATAGCACAGGGAACTCTGCTCAATGGTATGTGACAACCTGGATGGGAAGGGAGTTTAGGGGAGAATGGATACGTGTACATGTATGGCTGAGTCCCTTTGCTGACCACCTGAAACTATCATGACATTGTTATATATGTGTATTTCTTTACTTGATTGTTTCTGGCTGTGCTGGGTCTTCGTTGCCGTGAGGGCTTTGGTCTAGTTGCAGCAGCAGGGGCTCCTCTCTCACTGTGGTGTGCGGGCTTCTCATCGTGGTGGCTTCTCCTGGTGCAGAGCACAGGCCCTAGGGCGAGAGCGCTTCGGTAGTTGCAGCACGTGGGCTCAGGAGTTGTGGTTCCTGGGCTCAAGAGCGCAGGCTCAGTATTGTGGTGCACAGGCTTAGTCGCTCCCTGGCATGTGGGATCTTCCCAGATCAGGGATCAAATTCACATCTCCTGCATTGGCAGGTGGATTCTTTACCACTGAGCCAGCAGGCAAGCCCCCTATCACAACATCGTTAATGAGCTCTACTCCAAATTAAAAAAAAAAAAAAGTTTGGAATGTATATTAGAAATCAAGCCATGATCTGGGAGAAAATACTTAGAGAGAGAAACACGGAGAATTCTGAGAGCCCATTTATGGAGGCCAAGGAGTCCACACTACAGGGCTTCTAGTGTAACATTTTCAAACCTCAGTGGGTGACAAGTTTAGGTGAAATGTTGAACAAGACATCAAATCACACGTAAGACCCGGCCCACACTGGGAAGGCAAGAGCTACTGCCATCTCCACCCCAGGGCTGAGTGCCCTACTAAAGGCCACAGAAGACTACCTCCCTCCAGAGACTATGTGTCATATCTCACACTGGGGAGGGCTGGGGTGTTCCTAATGAATAAAAATTTAGAATGTTCCTATAACTTCCTATGTGATTCAGAATCAGTGAAGCAGTAGGTTCCTGGGTGCTTCAAATATTTCATGTCCCAAATAGCTTTTCAGAGAAATAACATGGAAAAGAAGGTTCTGGGCCTGTTTCACTGATCTAACCTGTTTTCTTATGTATGATGAAAAAATTAAAACAAAAAATCCAGATGGGAGTGGAAATGGCTTGAGTTAATGTCAATCAAGAAAATGGAAAAAATAAAAAAAATCAAAGATAACCCCACAAACCTCATTCCAAGATTCTCCCCTTTATATATTTTCCAGAACAGCTGATGAGTTGTCAACAATTGTTTTATTGAGCATTGCAAGGTGCACAGCATTGTACATAGCTTGAAAATGTCAAATTGACTCATCACACCCTTTATAAAGGCTTCCCCAATGTCCATGTTTTGTGGGTTTTCCTGCTGTGCTCCAGGGATGCTAGTACCATTGCAGGCTTCCCACGATGTGGTGCATGGATCAGCTCACCGCATCCTCCCCACTAGATACCTGAACTCCTCAAAGATGGGATGCACGTATTGTCAATCTCTGCAACTTAGATGTTCAAATGCACGTTGGGTGGATGAATGACCAGTGTTTCTCTCTAGCTTCTTCTTCAGATCCCTTCATCTGCATTTAGGGGCAAGTGCTGATGCTGAAGCGAACACTCAAAAGGCACAGTGGAACAGAGGAGTGTCCAAAGGCGTGGCTGATCCAGACTAGAAAGTCAGCTCTGCAATGATGAAGAGCTGGCCGACCTCTCCAAGGGCCTGAGAACATAGCAGAGCCACAGAAAAATCTTCCAACCAGAGACGGGGCTCATCAACTCAAAATCCCACCCCAAAGGCCAAAGTGGCTCACTGGGGCGGCCCAGCGGTCTGGCCACCTTCTGGGGCTGGTGAGCTGCAGGCACGAAGACCCACATTTCAGAGTGGAGGCTCTCAGCCACCCAACCTTGGGGATTCGTTTTCCCTTTATTATTCCTTTCCAGATTTCAAAAAAGGCCACACCATAATAAATAAATAAGACACTAAACAACTAGAACTGAAAAGGAAGACATTTTCAAATGGTTCTCGAGAAAAGTTCAGATGCCCTGCTCCTTGGATGGTGCCAAGGGGCTCAAGCTGCCATGGATGGCCCCCGTGGGCCTTTTGGTATGCAGATAGGTACTCTGAGGGGACATTAATTCCACGGGAGGCAGCAAGCCTACTGGTATGCATGGACGGCTAGTTGCTTCATTACATGGGCCAAACCCATTTAATTCACCAGAGTCTAGTTTGTTCAGTGGATGATGGAGCAAAGCTGCCTTAGACCAGGGAGGCACAGATCTGACATCCAAGGTGTGGGATGTCACCTCGGATAGGACCCGAGCAGAAGGCCTTGGCTCCCCGTCTTCCATCAGTTGGCATCAGGCATCAGCTTCCTCATCAGAGGCGGCTCTGGTCAGGCTGAGCTTGTCTCTGGTCAGACCATCTCTCTGGTCCCTTCTGAAATTCCCTTCCTTTCATCTGGCAGGATTCTACCTGACCCATCAGTACCAAGGCACACTCTTCTCCGTGACTCCTCATGCTACTGAAATGAAGGAAAGCCTGACTACAGATTTTTACGGTCACCCACAGAAGTGTTGGTAAAATACTGCTTGAGAGTCTTAGATAATCCAGTGCATTACTTCCTATGACAGCTTCATGGTCTGGTGTCCCGCTACCCTACCTCACGTAACAAGCTGATCAGGACGGCAGCTTGCCGGCTGCCCTGCTACTTCGGGTCCAATTCCATTATTTTCCTGCAAAAGAAGTAACTCTCATCACACTCACATTTCTTGGGGCATCAACTTGATGCCGATGGTTCACCCAGCCTTCTCTCCTCGTTGCCTTTCTGGACCCAGGTCTCTGCACTGAACTTTCAGATGCACGGTGGCCTGCACCCTCAAATCAGTAGCTTATACTGGGTCTTATTCTACCTCATAGGAACTCTTTAGAACACTCAGAAAAATCCAGGTGACTCACCCTCGGCTCTAGAAAGCAGAGCAAGGTTTGGGAGCTTCAGCTTCTTCTGGTTATTGTTTTTCAGTGCAAGAATTAAAATGACAAGTGTTTGATCAATAAATCGGAGATTAGCTCTCATAAATAACTTGCTTTAATGGGAGAGTTATGTTTTCTAGCATCAAACACACTATAAAAATAACTTCCTGAGATAATGATTCTGAATCAAGATTATATACATATAAACTTAGATATATGTGTCTATGAATTTTTTTTTCCAAGATGGCCAGAAGAGTTAGAATTTTCTGACTATTTTTTTATACCTTTATACTCAAACCACCATTTAAGGACAGAGTCAGAGCATTTTACTCTATTGGGTACTTGCTGCAAGTTTAAGAAAGACTGATCTAGTATTTTGCAGAATATGAGTTTTCGTATTAGCTTAACATGTAGGTCTTTGAGCTTCATCTTCTCAGCCAGAGATTTAATATATGTCGTTAATCCAAGCTTGGCTAAGGATATCCTCAGACCTACGGCACCTATTCAGAGCAGAGGTCTGATCTTTGAACTCCCTTTTTAATACCTGGGTAGCATTCAAGGGGCAAACAGTCTTAGTCCTTGCATTCAGAATTTGTTATGCCATATTTGCATATAATGCTTACCGTTAATTCAAAGGAAAAATGCAGCAAAATTCAACGGTGGAGAAACAAAACAACCTTACAGATCCTCAGGAGTCATGGAAAGCTCAGGGATGTAACAGATTCTATATCCTAAGAGAGATATTTCAACAAGGAAGTGGTCTATACCTCACCAAGTCAGCTGAGCTGGGGAGAAAGAGAAGCAAAATGATAACAAATTGGCCAGGAATACTTATATCAGTTTTGTCTTGAGTCTCAGAGAGTAATAGCAGGAATAAATTCCTTTCTACTTTTCTCAGAGACAGTTTGGTTTAAAGTGGTCTTCTTCCAGATTCTCCTTCTTCTGTAATTTTTACTGATCACAAATGAACACCAGCATCTCTCACAAGGTCTCCTGTATCAGAGTGACTAACTGAAGAGGACGGCTTAGAAGTTCACCCACATCCCAGCAGGCAACCTACACATAATCCCACCCTGAACACATCTCTTGGGTTAGGTTGGAACAGGCAGACACCCCCACCAAAGGCCAAAATATAATTGACAGTGAACAGAAACCCATAGTATAGACAAAATACTCCAGCTTTCTCTATTAAAAAAAAAAATCAAATTCACTGGGACCGGGCACTCATTATTTTTCTATAACTCCCCAGGATTGTCAAAAGTAATCTTGTAGCCAACCCGCTGGCAGACAGTAAAGATGACCTGAAATAGACCACCCATGGTGCCAAAAGCCATGTCAAAGAGCAGAGAGAGGATGCCACCAAGGCCCACGGCAATGTCCCTGCAGACGATCGGAACTGCGCCTATGGTATACACGGGGAACGTGGCCACGTCCACAAGCACCCTGACAGGGACGCCCACGACGCGGCAGACCACCTTCAGCAGGCAACAAAGGATCCGGAGCACGGCCCTGGTGATCCTGACCGTGACTTTGAGGACCTTCCAGGGAATGCTGCCCAGCTCCTCCCCGATGGTCAAGAAGTAGGTGATGGTGGCTGACCCCAGGCGATAAAGGCAACCCTCTAGACCGTTAATCACCTGCTTGGTGACATACCAGAGGAAATACACGGTGTACTTCAGGATCCCAAAGGCGAGGTAATAAATTAACTGGCAGAGCTTGATGAACGGGGTAGCGACAAAGCCCAGGAGTCTTCCCAGAAGACTACTCCCTTCCCCAGATGTCTCCGGAGGGGGCGGGGCAGACCTGGTTCCCCTTGCGCTGGAGAGCGTCTCGGAGCCCCCCTCAGAGTCCAGCCTCCGCTCCTCGTCCTGGACTTGGTTAACCACCTCCAGGATTTTTTTCATCTTCTCTGTGTCTTGCTCAGTTTCTCCACAGTTGTTCTGGAACAGCTGAAGGTGGAACGGAAGGAGCTTCTCCAGGTCCCTCAGCATCACATCCTCGATGACCTCCTGGCCGCGGGTGTGCTTGACAAAGCCCATGGCCCAGCCTCCCGCAGGGACCGCGCAGCAGGCCGCCAGCCAGACAAACTCCGGGATGCTCACTCTGTCTCCGACCCTGAGGTCCGAGGGCACGGCGCCGGTGATGATATAGAGCTCGTCCCCGCTGCCACACTGCGGGCTCAGAGCTCGCTCCATCAGGCTGTTGAGATTCACGTACCATCTTTCCTGGAAGGACGGGGTCATCGGAGCCGCGTTTGTGAGAGTGAAGGTGGCCGAGTGGGGGTCACTGCTGAGGGAGAACGGGTAGAGCTGCCCGGTCCGGTAATCAGAACCCAGGAAATCTGCATTCAAGGCTTGGTTGCTGCCCAGCTTGTTCACAGACCTGACGGCCTCGGCCTCATCCGTCACCTCCTCCAGGCTGCTGTTGGGGTCATCAATCTGAAAGAAGAGAGCAAGGTTGAGATGCGTCCCTGTTCACAGCAGACCGGGGGTCCTCGGACCATTCTGCCCAGACTAGTGAAGTCCCTGCTATACAGACACTGCCAACACTTTGGTCTGGAAGTACACACACACTTCATCCTAATACCCCCCCAACCCTAGTGTCTGAAAGCACCTTTCAAGTCGGCTATATCCTCTTCCACGTTCTGTGTCTCTTCCACTCTCGACCTACAGTAATGACCTACCCCACACTCACACAAATACACCATCAGAACACCGGTTTTCAATCTGCTGTGGTTTTATAAACGTCATACCCTTTTCCGGGAATGTTTTTCCATGAGATTCAAACTGACTGTAAAAACGAAAGCAAGGGGAAAAGTAAATCTCAGCAGGCCTGTAAAAATCAGAACTGGAATTCAGATAATCAGCCACCAATGTGAGCTGCAATTTAAAGAAAGTAGTCTTAAGTGAATTTTGCATATTTGGGGATATACAAAGAGCAATCAACTCTAATCAGAGAATTTAAATCAAATAGAGGGACATGTATAGATTATTGTCAGTTATATTAGATACTTCCCAGGCCAAGATAAAATTTGACCATCTGTTCTTTGAACTTCATCTCATAATATTTGCTATTATTAACAATGCATTTTCTGTCTAGGCCTATCGAGCTATTTGCTAAATATCAATAATTATATATTTATATATCCCGCTTAGTTCTGCTCTATTCATTTTAAATTCAGCAGTATAATATATACGTCACTTTGCCAATCTGAAAAGATGAAAGGAAAGAGCTCAGGACTGACCCAAAACTCTGTTTTTAGCTCCCAAATTAAACTATAAATTTCTTAACACCATGGATCCTGTACGTAGGACCCAGTCAAGGGCTGACACATAATAGAATCTCAACTTGTTTTTTAGTCACTAAGTCATGTCCAACTCTTTGTGACCCATGGACTGTAGCCTGCCCAGCTCCTCTGTCCATGGGATTTTCCAGGCAAGAATACTGGAATAAGTTTCCATTTCCTTTTCCAGGGAATCTTCCCAACCCAGGAATCGAACCCATGTGTCCTGCATTGGCAGGCAGATTCGTTACCACTTGAGAATCTCAAGGCACCCTTGTTAATCTGAGATCAGTATTAACTGATCACTGCAGTATTTATAATAGCAGGAAGCTGAACCAACCTACATTTTCAAAAACTGGCAACAGTTAAATAAATGGTGTTCTATCCATCAAGGAAATATCTTAAAGCCATTAAAAAGCACTTGTAATGATAGGGAAATATGTGCTATAATTTTAAAAGGAAAAGGCAGATTATAAAATTAAATAACAATTTTTTAAGCCTAAAAATGAGCAAGAAAAAAGTTTGAAACACATGAAAATGTCCATTATGGCTGATCGATTCGCAAGGATACAAGTGATACATTTTTTCCCTTGTTTTCTTGTTTCTCTTGGTGCAGCTCTTACCTACATCAACTGGCAAATGATTTATATGTTAGTTTCAAAAGGAAAAAGAGAAATGAATTAAAAGAAGTAAAGTCTGACTAATTGATTTCCTAGAGTTGGTGCCAACCCAAGAGGGCCAGTGCCATGTGGATTGCTGTCTCTCACGTGGGAGGGCAACCCACTCTGCATTTCTCCAGCTCTGCAACAGCAAATGTAGGCATGCTCACGCACGCGTGTGTAGCATTAGTGAGGGCAACGGATGAGCAAGGTGGTGTGAAAGAGGGAACAGTCGTGAAAGCTAATGGAGTATTCCATAGCCTCACCCTTCAAGGTCGTTCCGTCCCTGCCCCCGGACTTCAAATTAGAAATGATCCTGGATGGTCCCCACTCCCACCGCATCCCTAGAGGATGGAGATAAGAAGCTCATCCATTGTGTAAAGCTGCCCTTGCTCTCCTATAGCCAGAAGATACAGCCCATGGAAATATCTGCCTCACTCCTGAATCATGAGATCAAGGTACGGCAGAGCCACAATTGTAGAGTCTTGGGTGGAAGGCCAGGAATTTTAGGGTGCCTGTTTATTCTCCCTGCTTACTAGGGTACTGTGTCTGCATTTAGCCTGGTGTAGCTTCTTTATCCCACCTAGAGGAAACCTGGAGCTGGTTTTTGTTTTGTTTTGTTTTTTAACTGGTAGCCAGTGACTGAGCATAGGGCAACACACTGGTTCATCTTCTTTCCAAGAGCCACCCAGGGATGAAATAATGCCTACAAGGACAGAAGACAGGCTGGAGCACAAACAGAGAAGAGAGATTCTTAGATAAAGAAAGGGAAGGAACCAGAAAGGGCCAGGCAGGGAAAGAAAAGGGGACGGATAAAAGAGAGGGAGGAGAAAAGAAGAGAGCGAGATTGGCGGGGGGGTGCTGTGTGCATGTGTGTAAGAGACAGCCTACAACATCCTGCTCTTAGACAGAAACCAGGATTATGGGCTGATTTACTCCCAAACTTCGGAGCATGGTCTCCCATGGCTAAGGTCAGAGGAGACCAAGGCGGGTGCCTCCACATCCTCTCAGGCCACTTGAGTTCAGTGGGCTCCAGATATCTACCATAACGGAGTCTCTCCTGCCTGCAGCTCGGAGGTACATGGGAACGGGCCAGGATGAACCGAGGTGACTGCGGAGGTCGGGACCTAATTCCGCAGTGGGCCCTGTGCACCTCCCTGCCCTGAGCCTCTGCAGGCAAAGCAGAAACTAAATGATGTGGTCCGGATGCTCAGGCAGGAGAGAGCATGTCTTCCTTTCCCTTTTCTTGCCCTTCTTCAGAACCCCACATCCATGGTCACTGTATTGTTATGAACCCCAAATTGGCCCTATGGTTTGACGACAGGGTAAAATATAGTGTGGAAATGAAGACAGAATGTCTGCATCCAGTACCTATATAGCAATACAGCAAGAGATCAAGGACTAATTTTTCTTAACTACCAATTAAATGATTTCAGTATAATGTTGCAGAAGGGCTTTTTTTTTCTACCTGATTTTACAGGTGGGGAAACTAAAACACAGAAAGGTGAATTTTTCCAAAGTCATCCAATAATTAGCGGGACAGAATTTGAACTGAGGTCAGTCATTTTATTCCTAAGGCACACATTCTTTATGACTAAGCCACGCTTTCCACATATTAACGGACACTGCTGTACCAGTTTTCTACGCCAGAGAGTAGAAAACCAAACAGAAAAAGAAATCACAGTCTCCTTTTCTCTCTCTGACAGGGAATAAATGAAATTCCTTAAATGTACAGGGAGAGAAGGCGGTTTGAGCACCCTGGGGTTGCAGTCCCCAGAAAGAAGGGCGAGTGGAAAGGGGAAGGTGAATGGGCACACATGCAGACCAGCCCTCAGGCTTCCTTTCTGCCTTTGCCCGGAGCACATGGAAGCTCAGCTGCCAGCTTCACAAGCCAAGGAAGGTGGCAGCTCAGGCAGGAGCAACCGGCCAGAGTAGTTTCCAGCTTGCACGCTTGCACTTAGTCGCTCAGTTGTGTCCGACTCTTGCGACTCCATACACTGTAGCCTGCCAGGCTCCTCTGTCCATGGGATTCTCCAGGCCAGAATACTGGAGTAGGCTGCCTTTTCCTTCTGCAGGGGATCTTCCTTACCCAGGGACTGAACCCACATCTCTTGCATTGCAGTCAGACTCTACCGACTGAGCTATGAGGGAAGCATACTGCTACCCTTAGAAAGTGGGCAGCTGGCTAGTCTCCCGGAGCCGTTGGTTCTATTAGTACCTTACTTGGCTGCTTGCTTGCTTTCTCTACACCAGCAGCTGTAACAGAGAACAGTAAGCACAGTGAAACGTCACGGAGAAAAACTGCCAGGCATTCTAGGATTGTCTTGCCTGGTCACAGTTCAATACAGTGATGTGTATACTGCACATAAATCAGTGTGGATGCTACCAGTCAAAATTAAAACAGAAAATAAATAATAGATTTCTCAAGGCTTACCTAACACAGTCTTATAAGGGAAGTTGCTCAGTCGTGTCTGTCTCTTTGCAACCCCACGGACCGTAGCCTACCAGGCTCCTCTGTCCATGGGATTTTCCAGGCAAGAGTACTGGAGTGGGGTGCCATTGCCTTCTCCAGGCGATCTTCCCAACCCAGGGATCGAACCCAGGTCTTCCGCATTGCACGGTGATGCTTTACCACCTGAGCCACCAGGGAACACAGTCTTAAATCACTGACCAAAATACCAAAGAAATGTTTTATGAGACCATATGCTGATGTTCAGTGAACTCTCTATTCTCTCCTCCGAGGATCCAATCACATCAAAGCCTCTCTTTCTATCCTTTTTTTGTGACTTTCGTTCTTTTTCACAGTGTTGTGCATTAATCGTTCTGTCAGGTCTCACTCTGAGACCCCATGTACTGTAGCTCTCCAGGCTCCTCTATCTATGGACGCCTCCAGGCAAAAAGACTGGAGTGGGTAGCCATTCCCTTCTCCAGAGGATCTTTCCAACCCAGGGACTGAAGCTGGGTCTCTTGCATTGCAGGCAGATTCTTTACCATATGAACCATTTATATCTTATTAATTCTCTATATTGCATTCCAGGTGAGTCCCTAGATCTATCTTCCAAGGCACTAAGTCTCTCCTTAGGTATGTTTAGTTTAATACCTACTTTGTTGACGTGTTTTTCTTTTTTTCTTTTTGTTTCNAGCTGGGTCTCTTGCATTGCAGGCAGATTCTTTACCATATGAACCATTTATATCTTATTAATTCTCTATATTGCATTCCAGGTGAGTCCCTAGATCTATCTTCCAAGGCACTAAGTCTCTCCTTAGGTATGTTTAGTTTAATACCTACTTTGTTGACGTGTTTTTCTTTTTTTCTTTTTGTTTCTCATTTCAATGACTCTTCTTTCTTTCCTAGCATTTCTATTTGGTTCTACTGAAAATTGTGTGTTTTTTTTTCTCTTGAGAAATTTTTTTTTTTAATCTTTCTTAGATATTCTTAAATTCTCTTTAAGATCCATCTGTTTCACTTGGCTTTTCAGTTTATTTTGCTGCTCCTATTGGTTGACTTTAGGGTGGTGTGTATACTTAAGTACTCTGCAATTTTTGCCCATGAGCTTGTCTTCATCAAAGGTCCATGATGGTCTGTTGAAAAAAAATAAAAATAAAAAGACAAAAATGGAAACAAAAACAAATCTAATAGGACTGCATTTGCAGTTGCCTCTTCTGGAGCTCTAAAGAGTTCAACGAATCTGGACTAGCTTCTGAGTTTTTTCATAGGTTAGGGTTTCCATATGGAGAAAGCAGTGCACATTTGGACCCATACAAAGGAAAAATGACAGCTTCAGGCTTACTTCTGGAGGTTGACTGTTTCCACTAATGACATGGTGTAGGCAGCTACTTCCTATAACAACTTGCAAGTAGCATTCCTGCCTGGTTCACCAAAGCTGCAACAGTTTGCCAGCCCCTAGCTTTACCTGGAGAGCTCAGCTCCAGACCCTCAGCATGGATAGATTATGTCACCTTGACGTCTGTCCACAGGCAGTTTCGAGCCCTAGCCCCTAGCTTCCACGTGTCCTCCCACACACAGCTTTGGCTATTGATCTCTTATATATTTCTGGCACCTGAAAATTTCTTCTTACTTTTTTGCTGAAATATGAATTTAATTTAAATATATAGACAATTTTAAAATTCAATATTTCTATGTGATTGCAGTGGAAGGAGAGAAACTGCACACCTGCCCAGGAACTTTGTCTAAGATTATAAAGTTTCTGCTAAAGCATGCCTTGTCTACTTTCATAACTCACTATACATTTATCATCCCCAAATTTACTTACTTTGCTTAAATCCCCTTCTTTTCTATTTAGGCCACCTCCTGTGTGGTGTAAATAGAACAGTACCTTCCAAGACTTTTCTCTGATGTGTCAAGAACTTTACAGGCTGAACTGTCTAAGAATAAGACAGAAGGACTCCCAGCCCTTTGCCAAAACACACCAACCAGCTTATAAACAACCTGTTTGATTTTTGTTTATTTTTTACTAATTCCTTTGCTTTATCTACTAGCTATAATTCTCTCATCTCTTCATATAGGTATTTCTGTCTTATTCAAATTCATTTTCATTGATTTTGTATTTGCAATTTGGAGTCATTAAAAATGGATATTCCATTATGAAATCACTCTACCATCTCATCATCAGTTCAGTTCAGTTCAGTCGCTCAGTCGTGTCTGACTCTTTGCGACCCCATGAATCGCAGCNAGCCTCCGGAGACAGCGCGCCCCAGGGATCCTCAAGGATGCCAAGAGGCGGCGTGAGATGCCCACAGCAACTGTGGGTCTTTGGGGCGGATGGGCAGAGACCTCCCCCCGGTGAAATCCGACGCAAATCAGTCTCTCGCCTTCCCAATGGAAGTCTTCCCATCCGCCCGCACATGGACATAACTCAGAGATGAAGTTTTAGCAGGTCAGAAGCGGGAACACGCAAGTTAAGAAATCCTGTTGTAGGAAATTGCTAACCTAGGTAGACAGTTCAGCTCTGTGGTTTACTTGGAATCAAAACCAAAACCAAGAAAGGAACAAGACCGGCTGATTTCACTGGTTGGTAGGTCAGTTGGTTCATTATTCTCTTTTGAGTGTCTATGTGCCAAGCTGGGTTCGGTGACAGCGTACAATGGTAAACAAGAATAGGATCCCTGCGGTCCGGATGACGAAAGCTAGTGGGAAAGCTTGTCGTTAATCAAAGAAGCAATCTATTAAAGGAATAATGAAACCCGGAGCGTGGAGCTGTGAGAAACCGCCCCTCTGGGAGTGAGGGTGTGTGTGCCTGAAGAGTGTTGTCTGAACTGAGATCAAGAGGATGTTAGGAACTAGGCAAAGATGAAAGTACCATGTGCTAAGGGAGTCTCCCAGCAGAAGGGATATGTTGGAGGGATTTAAGGAGGGCGGGTGCGGGTAGAGAACAGTGAACTAGATTATGAAAAACAGAGTTAAAGGAGGCAGGGGACATAGCATTCAGAGTGTCATAGGCTGGAGGCTGTCAACCGCTTTCCGATAGGACTCATATTGAGAAAAAAAAAAAATAAAGCTGGGACTTTCCTGGTGGCTCAGATGGTAAAGAGTGTGCTTCCAATGCAGGAGACCTGGGTTCGATCTCTGGGTCAGGAAGATCCCCTGGAGGAGGGCATGGTAACCCGCTCCAGAATCCTTGGCTGGAGAATCCCCCTGGACGACAGAGCCTGGCGTCCTGCAGTCCACGCAGTCGCAAAGAGTCGGACATGACTGAGTGACTAAGCACACAGATGAGAGGTGGTAGTTGGGACTGGGGTGGTTCTGGAGACAGAGTCAGAATGCTGACTAGGGCGCCTTCAGTCACATCTTTCTGTTTAATCTTAGTTCCTAAGTGTGACACTCGGGGAGCTGGACCAGGGTGTTCTAATGCTTGCCTATGATGACTGTGAGTGTGGAGACAGGTTTGATCCAGGCCTGTTTGCTTCCTAAGCCTGGCCTTTCCTCGGCACATTGGTAAAGTGAGCCTGTAAAATAGGAGACAGATTGTCAGGAGAACATATTTTGAAGCTTCTTAAGCTGTTGTTCTTAACAAATTCCTTGTGGGCTTCAATATCTCAAAATGTTAACTAGGTTTGGTCCCTGAAATGAAACCTAAACTTGTTTCTTACTTAAAAAAAAAATAAAGACAAACACCTATAATGTGATGTCACAGAAATGGCTAGACTCGAAATCCCCTTTGATATGGAGTTGATGATGCTGGTCAAATGGGGCTTGTCCCTCAGCCAGGTCGTCTTCCCCTTGTANTAGGTTTGGTCCCTGAAATGAAACCTAAACTTGTTTCTTACTTAAAAAAAAAATAAAGACAAACACCTATAATGTGATGTCACAGAAATGGCTAGACTCGAAATCCCCTTTGATATGGAGTTGATGATGCTGGTCAAATGGGGCTTGTCCCTCAGCCAGGTCGTCTTCCCCTTGTACACTTCTACCATGCTCAAGGATAATAGGCTTTGTGGGATTTTTTAATATTTATATTAGTATATAGGATTATACATGTTCCCAATGGTGATTCGTGTTGTCAAATCTAAACACAGTTAAACAACTAGAAATCAGTCCCTCTCCTCTCTGTGTTCTCTGTACCTGCTAACTATGCTACTTATCACAGTAGACCAGCTGTCCCTAGCCTTTTGGCACCAGGGACCAGTTTTGAGGAAGACAATTNTATATTAGTATATAGGATTATACATGTTCCCAATGGTGATTCGTGTTGTCAAATCTAAACACAGTTAAACAACTAGAAATCAGTCCCTCTCCTCTCTGTGTTCTCTGTACCTGCTAACTATGCTACTTATCACAGTAGACCAGCTGTCCCTAGCCTTTTGGCACCAGGGACCAGTTTTGAGGAAGACAATTTTTCCATGGGGTTGGGGCGTTAGTTTCAGGATGATTCAAGTGCCTTACTTTTATTGTGCATGCATGCATGCCTCCAAAGTCACTTCAGTCACGTGCGACTCTTTGTGACCCTATGGACTGTAGTCCATTAGGCCACCCTGTTCATGGGATTCTCCAGGCAAGAATACTGGAGTGGGTTGCCATGCCCTCTCCATGGGATCTTCCTGACCCAGGGATCAAACCCGCATCTCTTACATCTCTGCATTGGCAGGCAGGTTCTATTATCATTACATCAGCTCCACCTTTGATCATCAGGGATTTAAGGCCAGAGGTTGGGGACCCCGGATGTTGGGGTATTTAGTCTTCTCGACTAGTCAGGAACTCCTGGGGACAGGCTTGTCCCTTCTTAGTCTCTGGGTCTCACTGGCTACCAGAGTCTGGAAAAATAGATGTAAGATGCTATTTTGTTGTATTTGAATAAATGCAGAATATAAAAATAAATTCTCAGTTTTATGACTACGGCATTTATATGACCTTAATTCACTGTTTCTCAAACTTTCTTGATCCTTCCCCCCCCACCGCTCCAAGCATAACTATCTCTGCCACTCCTCCACGCCCTACAGCAAATTCTAGTTTTCCTCCAGGCCCCGGTCAGGAACCAACACACATAATACACAGAATATTTGCATATCCCACAGCTGGGGTAATTCTGTCTACTTTAGTATCTTTTAGTTTTATTGTATAAACAAGAGAGCTTCTTTTTGTTTGCCTGCTTTCCAAAGATAAAATATACTATGATATTGAATTTACTTTTGCAAATTACAAATGTCCACATGCCAAGATTCTGGAACATACTACATCGTGGGAGTACCTTGGTCTAATCAAAGTTTTTGCTGACAGCACATTCCAAGGTAAGATTGTCTTTCATGGCATCTTTATGAGTGATAATTCATTCTCTCCACTGGAGGTCCCTTTTCTTTGCCACTGACTCTTCTCACTGGGGCGAGATTTCACAGCAGATCGTCTTAGACCTCAACACTCACACCCGTGCCAATCCAGCATCTGTCAGTGCGTGTTAGTTGCTCAGTCATGTCCGACTTTTTACAACTCCATAGACTGTAGCCCTCCAGGTTCTTTAATCCATGGAATTCTCCAGGCAAGATACTGGAGTGGGTTGCTATGCCCTTCTCCAGGGGATCTTCCCAACCCAGGGATCGAACCTGGGTCTCCTGCATTGCAAGCAGGTTCTTTACCATGTGAGTCACCAGGGAAGCCCTGTCAATATCCTCCAGAAAGGCCCAAAGAGGAAGAATAATGGTTGATGTGGAATAAAACGACATGCTACTTGGACTTCAGTGACTCGGTTGATTCTGTTCCAGGTTGTCTGAAAACATAAGCCACACTAGACCCTTCTCCAACTCTGCAGCCCCTACCGCCTCACCTCTTATACCCAGTCTTTAATCTCTTCACCTCCCCCAATTCATTCTGCAGCTGGAGTGGCTTCCTAAAAATAAACCTGATGATGTTATCCCACTCTCACAGCCCATCACTCACTCTCTATATGCCTTGGGGTAAAGCCTGACTCCCTACCTGACAACTGAGACCACTGAGACCTGCCCCACTTGGGTCTCACCTCTGACAGGTGCCACCTGGCCCTCTGTGCTCTGAGCAGTACTATTCAGCTTCTTGCAGTTTCTACAGCAGAGTTCCTCTCTCTTCTCCCTGAGACTTTGCATCATAAAATATTTCCCTTGGCCTGGAATTCTCACCCTGTATTCCCAACGCTTCATCTCTTTCATTTAGTTTTTTTTTTTTTTTAACACAATCCAGCTAAACATTAGTTCCTCAAGTCATCCGTCTTTCTAACAAGCGTGTCTTCACCCCTTGCCCTCCTCCTGCACTATGCCCAGGTACAGGCCCTTTCTGACTGTGCCTTTTCTTTTTTTGGCCACATCACACAGCTTGCAGAATCTTAGTTCCCAACCAGGGACTGAACCCTGCAGTGGAAGCTCAGAATCCTAACCACTGGACCACCAGGAAATTCCCTGATTGTGCCTCTTCAACCTAGTTTTCCCCCCTGTATCTAATTGCTACCTCCCCACTCAGACATAAATACAGTGCCTGCTATACAGGAGATATTCAATACAATAAGTGAGTAAATGGAAGAGGAAAAATCCCTCCCTGAAATTCCATTTGAAGTCTCATGGCTCTAATTCATTCATTCATTTTCAAAATATCTGCCATGAAGATGAATGGATAAGGAAGTCGGGTACATACACACAATGGAATATTACTCAGCTGTAAAAAGGAATGCATTTGAGTCCGTTCTAATGAGGGAGATGAACCTATTAGAGCCTATTGTACGGAATGAAGTAAGTCAGAAAGAGAAAGACAAACACCGTATATTAACACATACAAACGGAATCTAGAAAGATGGTGCTGACTATCCTAAGTGCAAGGCAGCAAAGGAAACACAGATGTAAAGAAGACACAGGCTTCTGCACTCAGTGGGAGAAGGAGAGGGTGGGATGATTTGAGAAAATAGCACTGAAACGTATACACTGCCATACGTAAAAGAGATGGGCAGTGTGAGTATGATCTATGACGTGGGGCACGCAAAGCTGGTGCTCTGTGACAAGCCGGAGGGGCAGGGCGGGGAGGGAGCTGGGAGGAGGGGACACATGTCTACCTATGGCCAGTTCATACTGATGTATGGCAAAAGCCATCACAACACTGTAAAGTAATTGTCTTCCAAGTAAAATAATTTTTAAAAATACTGCCTTGAGAACTGGCTAGATGCCAAGAATTCATGGAGGAACAAAGTTAACCTTGGTCCCTGCTCTCACACCAGCACCACACAGGGCTCCATGGGTAACCAGAGCAGAAGGCAGAAGGTAAGTGATGCTCTGCTTTAGACAGGGAAGGCAGTGCTGGGGACCTTTCATGCCACTAATGGCTTCTGCAATGTAGACTTCACGCTGGGCCAGCTCTAGTCCAGGGCAAGACTGACACAGATCTTTGCACCACGGAACTCAAAGTAGGTAGGGAAGACAGACAGACAGACAAGCAATTACAATACAGTGTGAGAGGTGCTCTTTAAGGGAGCTGTGTGCTAGAGGGCAGAAAAGGATCACTGAAGCTAATCTGGGAGAAGCACCTCCGTAAAGACAGTAGCAACGGTGTAAAATCTTACTTGAGGAGATGTGTTGAAGCCGTGGCTCATAAATTAGAATAGTAACTACATTTCTGGTTCCCTGAAGCTACTTCTTCAACTCTCATCTCTGCTGATTGTCTAACACATGTATGAAATTGACAAGTAATAAGAAAATTAATCCCACTTGGATTGNTGTTTCCTCCTAACTCCTAGAATAACCAGTGTGAACTACAGACAAGCTGTTAGGGCAGTGTCCTTGTGCACCTGGGCTGCTATCACAAAATACTAAAAACTGGGGGGCTTCAACAGTACTTTTTTCCATAGCTGTGGAGGCAAGAAGTTCAAGACTAGGACTATCAAGTCCTCGGTTAGGGCTCTTTTCCTGGTTTATAAACAGCCACCTTCTTGCCGCATTCTCATGTGGTGAAGAGAGTAATCATCTCTTTGTTTGAAGGGCATTAATCTCATTCAGGAAGGCTCCACCCTCGTGATCTAATTACTTCCCAAAGGCCCCACCCGCAAATCCATAATTGGAGATTATGGTGTCAACATATGAATTTTAGGAGGACATATTCAGTCCATTGGAGAAGAAAATGGCAACCCACTCCAGTATTCTTGCCTGGAGAATCCCACGGACATAGGAGCCTGGCGGGCTACAGTCCACAGGGTCACAATTGAGTGACTAAGCGCAGCACAGCACGGCAAAGGGGAGAGAGAGTGGGAAGACAGAACAGAACACAGGAGATGGGATTTAAATGAGCCAACTCNAATCCCATGGACATAGGAGCCTGGCGGGCTACAGTCCACAGGGTCACAACTGAGTGACTAAACACAGCACAGTACGGCAAAGGGGAGAGAGAGTGGGAAGACAGAACAGAACACAGGAGATGGGATTTAAATGAGCCAACTCCCTAAAGGAGCCAGCAAATGTCTATGTCATGGGTGGAGGAAGGGAGGCATTTGACCAAAACCACACGCATTTCCTAGAGTGAAGCAGCCAGTGAGGACATTCAAAGCCAGCCCCAACCTCCTGCAGACTTGGCAGGAAAGGAATGCCTGAGCAGCCATCACACTCCTAAAAAGGTGGCCTGTGTCCATTTGTCAGATGTGACTGAGAAAAGTGATCAAAAGACCTGCCANCACGCATTTCCTAGAGTGAAGCAGCCAGTGAGGACATTCAAAGCCAGCCCCAACCTCCTGCAGACTTGGCAGGAAAGGAATGCCTGAGCAGCCATCACACTCCTAAAAAGGTGGCCTGTGTCCATTTGTCAGATGTGACTGAGAAAAGTGATCAAAAGACCTGCCATGAGCCCGAGAACAGACTGAAACAGCTCTGAGAGCCTCCTTGGGCTTTGGCCCTGAACTTGAGGCTGACAGTCTCCAATAAAAGATACATTTCTCCAGGGGTTCTAAAACCTGCAGTTTGGGGAAGGACCTGGCTATGTTTGTGGTTGCTGGGAAGAAACTGGGGCATGGTGAAGCTGCATAATTGCTTGTGTGTCTCCAAGAGGATCATAAACTTCGTATTATTTTTCTTTAGTACGTAGTACTAGCCTGGCACAGTGAGGGAGCTTAACAACATTTGTTGAGTCAGTGAATGAAGGTCTTGTATGGAATAGGAGAAACAGAGGTTATTCTTTGGGTCTGTAAGTAATGTCAACCCACAGCTTAGAACTGGATGTCTTATTTTAAAAGACAACATATAAGCAATAATGCTATAATAGGAACTATTCATTTATTTTAGCTGTTTCTTACGATGAAAATTCTTTTATTTGCTTCTATTAGTGGTTCCAAGTCATTCACTCAATCGACAATATTCATTGAGTCCTTCACTTTTCACTTTCATGCATTGGAGAGGGAAATGGCAACTCACTCCAGTGTTCTTGCCTGGAGAATCCCAGGGATGGGGGAGCCTGGCTGCCGTCTATGGGGTTGCACAGAGTCGGACACGACTGAAGTGACTTAGCAGCAGCATACAGAGAAAGCCAAGAGATAATTACCAAGTGTACTAATCTGGTTCAATCGAAGAGCTAACCACAAGTCAACAAAGTACTCAGGGTCCCAAAAGGTCATGGTGATAAGTGTAGTCAAGGTGATAAACCACAAGAGAGGTGAAATTAGGACACCTGGTTACTAAGGAGTTTCTCAGGAAAAAGACACTTAAGCAGTAAACCCTTGACATCCACAGGGAGTGGACTCTGAGCTCTTTCTTTGCACATTCTCAATCCCGCTGCTGCTGCTAAGTCGCTTCAGTCGTGTCCGACTCTGTGCGACCCCATAGACGGCAGCCCACCAGGCTCCCCTGTCCCTGGGATTCTCCAGGCAAGAACACTGGAGTGGGTTGCCATTTCCTTCTCCAATGCATGAAAGTGAAAAGTGAAAGTGAAGTTGCTCAGTCATGTCCGACTCTTCATGACCCCATGGACTGTAGCCCACCAGGCTCCTCCACCCATGGGATTTTCCAGGCAAGAGAACTGGAGTGGGGTGCCATTGTCTTCTCCATTCTCAATTCCTTCTCCATTCTCCTAGCGCTTTCCTAAAAATGATCCTTTCCTGAAACCAGGATTTCTCATGCATATCCACAAACTCTGAATCTACTACTGCGTGTTCAACTCTCACCCCTGTTCTCTCACCTGACACCTGTTTTTCCAGAGACTTTCTCCTGAGGAGCTTCTTTCATAGCCCTAACCTTCATATTATCCATGTATGAGCCTCAGCACAGTTCTAAAATACTGACCAGATGTCATTGCTTTGGGGCCTCTCATAAACAGCCCAAATGGCTGCTGTCAACTTAGTGAATGTCAGAGACCTGCTGGGTCTGTTCGAGTCCCATCCTGTTCTATGTGAGTCAACACCTGCCACACCAGCTGATAGAGCAGGACACCAGGACATCCAGACCTCCTGCTTCCGAGATCCACATCTCAGAGGGAAAACAGAGCGGTGTTCAGAGATGGGTGTAAATGGTGGGTGCTTTCAAAGGCTCTGGGCCCCAAGCTCCTCCCACCCCAGCTCACCTAAAACACCAACGGCCCCAGTCACTCAGTTGCAGGAGTTTTCATGAACTGAGTTAAGACATTTGGTTTCCCCACCAGCCAGACCCCTGTCTCAGCTCCCACTGCCTCTCCCACAGCCTCTCTGCTAACCTGGGGGCACCCTCAGGTGCCCCCGCCGAGGGTGTTTACACATGTAGCCCCTTGGACTAGAATGATGCCCCCACTCCCGTGTCCACAGGCCACACTCGAAAACCACACCTTCAAGAGCCCACTGTCCCCAGGACACTGTCCCCAGGACAGCCTCCCTGTCCCTCTCAAACTCTGCTTTATTTTTTTTCTAGTAGTTCTTATGACTACTTGACTTTCTATGTCTCTGTCTATAATGAGAATAGAAGCTCCGGGAGAACTGGAATGTTGCTTTTTTCATGGTGTCTCTCCAACTCCAAGAACAGTGCCTGGCACACGGTGCTCAGTAAAGCACACGCTGAATGAATGAGTGAGTGAATGGGTCCTTAAATACAAAGACTTCCCATGAGTCCTTTGAGAAGAGGCACTGAGAGATTGGACAGAGAAAAGATGCTCCCTGAGGTCTACAAGCGTGGATTTAGCCCTTTTTAGCTCTCCCTAATAGGCAGAAAGTGAAAGTGAAAGTTGCTCAGTCGTGTCCAACTCTTTGCAACCCCATGGACTGTACAGTCCACAGAATTCTCCAGGCCAGAATACGGGAGCCTTTTCCTTCTCCAAGGGATCTTCCCAACCCAGGAATTGAACTCAGGTCTCCTACACTGCAGGCAGATTCTTTACCAGCTGAACCAACAGGGAAGCAAGCCCAAGAATACTGGAGTGGTTAGCCTATCTCTTCTCCAGGGGATCTTCCCGACCCAGGAATCAAACTGGGGTCTCCCACATTGCAGGCAGATTCTTTACCAGCTGAACCAACGATACAGGTGGATTCAATCCATTGCAGGTGGATTCTTTACGAACTGAGCTATCAGGGAAGCCCTCTAATAGGCAGAGGGGGGCTGACAGTTAGGGCTCAAGGATGCTGAATGCCAAGGACCAAATCCAGAAACCAAGCCACACAAATACTCCCTTTTAGTAGGGTGGCACCTCCAACATGCTCCCCATGCCTAGCAGGGCTCAGCTCTGCCATCCTCTGTCCTCCCCATAACACCCACCACTCACTGAGGACCAGTGAGAAAGATCTCTCTATCACCCTGTAGTCCCTGCAGGTCGGTGACAAGGAGCTTGTGAGACATTTCACTTTGAGAGGCTGGTGAAAAGAGAGCGATGGGAAAGGGCTGTCCTCACCAGAGTCTGTTCAGATCAGTATTNCTAGCAGGGCTCAGCTCTGCCATCCTCTGTCCTCCCCATAACACCCACCACTCACTGAGGACCAGTGAGAAGGGTCTCTCTGTCACCCTGTAGTCCCTGCAGGTCAGTGACAAGGAGCTTGTGAGACATTTCACTTTGAGAGGCTGGTGAAAAGAGAGCGATGGGAAAGAGCTGTCCTCACCAGAGTCTGTTCAGTTCAGATCAGTATCCTTTCCACTTACCTCTGAAGCCAATTCCTAGCAATGGTTTGCAGTTTCCTATTTAAAGTGGTGAAAGGTAACACAAACTCTGGGGGGAATGGCAACTTCAAAACCCACATATGGCCACATTCTCGTGACATAAATATCAAGGTGAGGTTATTCCTAAATATCTGGAAAGGATTCCTTATACACACAGAAAATGAACTGGTATAACAGTCAATATCTATGAACAATTCAGCATAGCCAGATAGTCAGACAAATCCATGATTGAAGCTTTTTATAAATCTTAGAGCCCCAAGAACTGACACTAACCTCTGTAAGTTACATTTAAGTACAGGTTCTAATGTCTGTCTTAAAAATTTCAGCTTTTAAGTAACAATGATACTAGCTAATATTTATGTAGCACAAATTATGTTTGCCCTGGTCTGAACCTGTTACATGTAAGCTTTAGCACAGGTGCATGTGGTTAAGGGCTCTTTTTGCCTAAACTGAGAAGTGGAGAGCCAGCAAAAAGGCCTGATTTGTTGAAAGACTACCCAACAAATCAGTGTAGGAGTCTGAGAAAAGGCTGGCTCCTCTGGCTGTTGACTGACTGTGAAACCTTGACCTTGTCTTGTGACCACAACAAAGACAAACATGACAAGGAGTGGAAATTGCAAATGCGAATGTGTGACCTTTAGTCCAAATATATGATAGATCATGAAAGAAAAAAGAAATAGTTTTATACTGGTAACAATCATTTGTAATTGTGGCTCAGCTGGTAAAGAATCTGCCTGCAAGGCGGGAGACCTGGGTTGGGAAGATCCCCTGGAGAAGGGAAAGGCTACCCACCCCAGTATTCTTGCCTGGAGAATTCCATGGACTGTATAGTCCATGGGGTTGCAAAGAGTCAGACACAGCTGGGTGACTTTCACTTTCCCACAACTAAATATAGTCTTACCGTACAATCCAGCAATTGCCCTCTTTGGTATTTACTCAGATGAGTTGAAACTTATATTCACACCAAAACCTGCACACAAATGTTTGTAGCAGTTTTACTCATAACTGCAAAAAAAAGCTTGGAAGCAACTAGGAGAGTAAAATGTAGTATATCATGCAATGGAATATTATTCAGCAATAAAAAGAAAACCACAAAGACACAGAGGAAGCTTAAAAGCATACGACTAACTGAAAGAAGCCATTCAGAAAAGGCCACAGACTGCAGGAGTCCAGCTAATGACATTCTGGAAAAAACCAAACTATGGTGATGTGAAAAAGATCAGAGATTGTCAGGGGCTTGAGAGGAGGGCGAGATGAACACGCAGAGCACAGAGGACTTTTAGTTCATGAAACTCTTCTGTATGGTACTCTAAGTGTAGATACTATACCCGTCATTGTACAATTGTCTGCAGAATAGACAACACCAAGAGTTGAACCATAAGCTGACCTATGACTCTGGGCGATAATGAGGTGTCAGCACAGCTTTCTCGGTTGTAACCAATGTGGATGCTGATGGAGGAGCCTGGGGAGGAGCACATGGAAATTCTCTGGTTTCCACCAATTTTGCTGTGAATGACTCTGAAAAGTGAAGTCTATTAATTAAAAGAAAAGCAATAGGTCAGCCTGTGTGGATGGTGAGGGAAACAGCAGTAGACCTAAGCATCAGAGAAAGAATATGAGCAAATGTCCTTGGCCTCGGGCTTGCTTGAGGTCGGGAGAGTGTGTGAGGATACACAAGCCTCCACGCCCGTGACATTCACATGCCCCAGTATCTTCACAAACTTGCACTGTGATTTGGCCTCAGAGAAAATCAATGATTTCTTGCTAGGTCCCACAACTACAAAGTGGCAAAGTGCCAGTCTGAATGCCCTTCTGCTGGCTCTAGTCCAGCTCTCCCCTCTAAGTAACTGCTGGAAAGGTCAAAGCAGTGACTACAGAAAGGTTTGCTTTACTAAATATGTTTCAGAATCAGCTTTGCACATATGCACACAGAGCAAGTCGTCGACGGACTGAGTCTCAAGATACCAAGAACAGACAAAACAGCACCAACAGCGTCGCGTGTATTGACTTCCCCATTAAAAGGAAAGAAGAGGCTGCGGGGGAGAAGACACAGCAGGAACAATGAATAGAGAACCATTATTACAGTCCATGGGGTCGCGAAGAGTCGGACACGACTGAGCGTCTTCACTTTCACTTTTCACTTTCATGCATCGGAGAAGGAAATGGCAATCCACGCCAGTGTTCTTGCCTGGAGAATCCCAGGGACGGGGTCACACAGACAGAGGTCATAACTGAAGCGACTTGGCAGCAGCGGCAGCAGCATTACTCTCCAGAGTAACAGCTTTTCTGGAATTTCCCACACCAAGGACAAAAATTCCTAAAGGACAGAGTCAGGCTCTCGCGGGAGTCACCCTCTCTGCCTTGGTGAAGAAGGAAGAAAAGCTGCAGCAGCCCTGGTAAGGAGCTAGGAAAGGTGTCCACGCAGCCTGGTGACAAGGCAGGCCTCCCCAAGTCTTGCTCTCTCCCCACCCACCTCTCTCACCTCTTCATGGACACCCTCACCTTATTCTTGTACTGCCAGGTCTGGCTGGAAAGGAAGACAAACTCTCCCATCTCCCTTCTTCCTTGCTGCTCCAAGAAAACGAAGTCTTTATCCCTTGTTGCTGCTGGAAAACAGAAGGCACTCTTCCCCCCACCACACCCCCTACCCCACCTCCATCTCGGCCAGGCGCTTTCAGCTCAGTTCAGTTCAGTCTCTCAGTTGTGTCCAACTCTTTGAGACCCCATGGACTGCAGCACACCAGGCCTCCCTGTCCATCACCAACACCTGGAGTTAACTCAAACTCATGTCATCAAATCAGTGATGCCATCCCCCCATCTCATCCGCTGTCATCCCCTTCTCTTCCCACCTTCAATCTTTCCCAGTATCAGGGTCTTTTCAAATGAGTCAGCTCTTCGCATCAGGTGGCCAAAGTATTGGAGTTTCAGCTTCAACATCTATCCTTCCAATGAGCACTTAGGATTGATCCCCTTTAAGGATGGACTGGTTGGATCTCCTTGCAGTCCAAGGGTTTCTCAAGAGTCTTCTCCAACATCACGGTTCAAAATCAGCAATTCTTCAGCGCCCATCTTTCTTTATAGCCCAACTCTCACATCCATACATGACCACTGGAAAAACCATAGCCTTGACCAGACGGACTTCTGTTGGCAAAGTTATGTCTCTGCTTTTTAATATGCTGTCTAGGTTGATCATAACTTTCCTTGTAAGTGTCTTTTAATTTCATGGGCGCAGTCACCATCTGCAGTGATTTTGGAGCCCCTCAAAATAAAGGCTGCCACTGTTTCTACTGTTTCCCCATCAGGCGCTTTCAGTACCTTACAAAGTTCTGCTGTTAACGTTACTAGCATAACTTCGGACTCCCTTTCCAGCTGGTAATTGCAGGTCTCCATCTGACTTTCCCGTCGATTTTTAATCTCTTAAAGATGCTGGCCTAAAATCGTCCTTATTCTGACCCAGATTTTCCCCAAAGGTCATGCAGAGTCCCATTCCCAGGCCTCTTTGCCGTAATCGATCCAGCGCGGGGTGGCGAAGTTGATGGCCTCGGCGCAGTTGAAGCCGTGGTTGAAGCCCGAGTGGTAGCCGTAGGGGAAGGTCACCATGAACTCGCCCGCCTCCTGCGTGATCCGACCGAAGGGGATGCCATTGTCCCGGAGCACCGTGGGCGAGATGAGCGCCGCCTTGTGGCGCAGGAAGGCCTCGCAGCCCCGCGAGCTGCCCGGGAAGAGCGCGCCGGCCAGGCGTTCCAGGCGCCGGCCGTGCTCGGGCGGCACCGCGTACCAGGTCTTGGGCTCCCCGAAGTGCAGGAAGTTGATGCTGTAGAGGTCCATGTCCTCCGTGTGCCAGGCGAAGGCGGTCTTCCACATGCCGAAGTACAGGTAGGGCGTGTTGACGCCCTCGATGACCACCTCGCACTCCTACTCCAGCAGCTCCCCAGCGCTTGTTCTCATAGACGGACTCATCGGTTTTAACACCATAACGGAGTCATACGTGTGTGTTTCTTCAAATGTTATTCCTCCAAATTTTCAAAATCCACGTCTGCCCGAGTCGGATACTTTCAGCTCTCCCCTAAACCTGGCGATGCTCGTTCACTGCCAGGACTCTGCTTTCTCCCTTTCAGTAGACACACCTCCCTCCCTCTCACCCTCTGCTGGACGGACGGGCAATTACAATTCGTATCAGACACCCTGATTTTTCCCTTTCTTCCCTGGGCCTGTCCTGTGCCTGTCTTAGGATTCCTTGTAAGCAATATATTTGTGAAATACTACCCCCCCCCGCCCCAAAACTGGACGATATGTCGTTATTTGAAAATTTAGATTCTAGATGTCATGTTATTCACATGCTATTGGATTTAAATTAATAAGCTCAAACTCCCAAATCCTAAATTCTATTCTGCATATATTATGACTCATTTGAAAAGAGCCTGATGTTGGGAAAGATTGAAGGTGGGAGGAGAAGGGGAGAACAGAGGACGAGATGGTTGGATGGCATCACCGACTCGATGGACGTGAGTTTGAGTAAACTGTGGGTGTTGGTGATGGACAGGGAGGCCTGGTGTGCTGCAGTCCATGGGGTCGCAAAGAGTCGGACACGACTGACCGACTGAATTGAACTGATTCTGCATATATCTGAAGTTGCTAGAGATCCTTGAGAATCATCATAGAAAACATAAGCATTTAGTACTACAACGGTTGTTGTTTTGCTTCGTTACTAAGTCGTGTCCATCTCGTTGGGGACTCCAAGGACTATAGCCCAGCAGGCTCCTGTGTCCATGGGACTTCCCAGGCGGGAATACTGGAGTGGGTTGCCATTTCCTTCTCTAGTGCATCTTCCCAACCCAGACATGGAATCCTTGTCTCCTGTATTGGCAGGCAGATTCTTTATCGCTGAGCCACCAAGGAAACCCCACAACAACAGCAAAACCTCCCAATATGTCACTCACCACCAACAGTTCTCACCGGAACTCCAAGGAACTAAAATTATAAAAATATCTCCCAACTTTCCAGTTCATTCAGGAACTGAATCCTAGAGTCAGCAGTTTCTCTCACAAAGGAAACAAGATTTCAATTAAAAAAATAATAATTAGTGAAGATTTTATATTATGGATATGACTGAGGGAATAATTTCATTCAGTCAGCTCTTATATAATTCCATTGTCAGCAGAGCAATCACAGACTCAAAGCTGTTCTTTTCAGTTTAGTCAGTTCAGTCGCTCAGTTGTGTCTGACTCTTTGAGACCCCATGGACTGCAGCATACCAGGCCTCCCTGTCCATCACCAACACCCGGAATTTACTCAGACTCATGTCCATTGAGTTTGATGGCAGTGATGCCATCCCCCCATCTCATCCTCTGTCGTCCCCTTCTCCTCCTGCCTGCAATCTTTCCCAGCATCAGGGTCTTTTCAAATGAGTCAGCTCTTTGCATCAGGTAGCCAAATGTTGGAGTTTCAGCTTCAGCATCAGTCCTTCAGAACTGATTTCCTTTAGGATGGACTGGTTGGATCTCCTTGCAGTCCAAGGGGCTCTCAAGAGTCTTCTCCAACACCACAGTTCAAAAGTTCTTTGGCGCTCAGCTTTCTTTATAGTCCAATTCTCACATCCATACATGACCACTGGAAAAACTATAGCTTTGACTAGATGGACATTTGTTGGCAAAGTAATGTCTTTACTTTTTAATATGCTGTCTAGGTTGGTCATGAGTTTTCTTCCAAAGAGCAAACATCTTTTAATTTCATGGCTTCAGTCACCATCTGCAGTGATTTTGGAGCCTAAAAAAATAGTCTGTCACTGTTTCCCTATCTATTTGCCATGAAGTGATGGAACCAGATGCCATGATCTTCGTTTTTTCAGTGTTGAGTTTTAAGCCAACATTTTCACTCTCCTCTTTCACTTTCATCAAGAAGCTCTTTAGTTCCTCTTCACTTTCTGCCATAAGGGTGGTGTCATCTGCATATCTGAGGTTGTTGATATTTCTCCCAGAAATTTTTATTCCAGCTTGTGCTTCATCCGGCCTGGCATTTCTCATGAGGTACTCTGCATATAAGTTAAATAAGCAGGGTGACAATATACAGCCTTGATGTACTGCTTTCCCTATTTGGAATCAGTCTGTTTTTCCATGTCCAGTTCTAACTGTTGCTTCTTGACCTGCATACAGATTTATCAAAAGGCAGCTAAGGTGGTCTACTGCCCATCTCTTGAAGAATTTTCCAGAGTTTGTTGTGGTCCACACAATCAAAGGCTTTGGCATAGTTGATCAAGCAGAAGTAGATTTTTTTTGGAATTCACGTGCTTTTTCGATGATCCACCAGATATTGACAATTTGATCTCTGGTTCCTCTGCCTTCTCTAGAACCAGCTTGAACATCTGGAAGTTCACGATTCCCTTACCATTGAAGACTGGCTTGGAGAATTTTGAGCATTATTTTACTAGTGTGTGAGATGAGTGCAATTGTGTGGTAGTTTGAGCGTTCTCTGGCATTGCCTTTCTTTGGGATTGACATGAAAACTGACCTTTTCCAGTCCTGTAGCCACTGCTGAGTTTTCCAAATTTGCTGGCATATTGAGTGCAGCACTTTCCACTGCTAGCAAACCTCAGTTTGTTATCATTTCACTAAAAGAAAATATTTTGATTGAAAATATCTCTTTGAAACTGGAACATGAAAAGATAGCTTGATAAAAACTTTTAAAAATTCAATCACCAAAATAAAAAGTAAAGATTTTAAAAAAATTTAATGGCACCGTGGACTCAATAGACATGAGTTTAAGCAAACTCCAGAGGGTTGCGAAGAGTCGGACATGACTTAGTGACTGAACAAGCACAACAGTGAAAGTGTTAGTCGTGTCCAGCTCTTTGTGACCCCGTGGATTGTAGCCCACCAGGCTTCTCTGTCCCTGGAATTCTCCAGGCAAGAATACTGAAGTTGGTTGCCATTTCCTTCTCCAGGGGATCTTCCCAACCCAGGGATTGAGCACACGTCTGCTGGGTCTCCTGCATTGCAGGCAGATTCTTTACTGTCTGAAACACCAAGGAAGCCCAACAACAACAACTCCATCTCAAAAGTAAATAGTTCTTGCCTTAATTTCTTTTACATACTTTTTATTTAAATAAGAAACAAGAGTGGAGGACTAAACAGGCAATTGTTCAATAAATGTCAAATCCTAACTTCACATGAACATTTGTCAAGAGCCAGAAATATGCTTTCCCCTTTGGACTCAACCTCAAAATGAACAAGCATGGACCGATGGTCTGGATCTGTGTCCCATCAAAAACTGGATTCTCTCAGCACGATTCCTTTCCAATTCCTCAGCATCTTCCAAAACCATTCAACTCTAACTCTGGTCCACTCCTTCAGTTTCCCATAAGAAGAAAATATTTCTGCCTGATACAAATCTATTTTTAAAACATTTAACTTGACAACATAGCAAAACTAGCTATCACTCATGAGACAACTGTATATTACATACATATTTATGTATAGTCATGTGTAAATAATATGTATTGGGAGTTTTCATGTATATTTATACATATATACTTTTTTTTCAATCTAGGAGAAATAAGAACTCCATTTATCACAGCTTCTGATGCAGGAATCATAAAAGATATTCCCACAACTGAAAAACAAATGCTTTAAACTTTTAACAGAAAAGCTTCTCCCGATCAATTTCACACATTTAGTAAGAAAATAAGAATATACTTAGGCAGCAAATCTTCCACACAGCTCAAGTCCTAATTTCAAATGAGACACTCCCAGCTCCATAAAATGTTTTCTCCCAGGCCCGTAAAGTGCTTTCTCAGTGGGGTTTCATTCATACTCAGTAACTAAGTCATGTCTGACTCTTGGTGACCCCATGGGCTGTAGCCCGCCAGGCTCCTCTGTCCATGGGATTCCTCCGGCAAGAATACTAGAGTGGGTTGCTATTTCCTTCTCCAGAGGATCTTCCTGACCCAGGGATCGAACCTGAGTCTCCTGCTTGGCAGGCAGGTTCTCTACCACTGAGCCACATTGGAGCTATCCTCAAAATAAAAGAGAATGATCTGATAGGCCAAAATATTTTAATGCAATCAGACACATCCTAATCCATTTCCATGACTTCTTACTGAAATTTAAAACAGAATTAAACCTAAAATTGAAAGCCACAGAAAGATTGAAAGGTGGGACTCAAGAGACATGTTTAGTAAGGAGAGAAAAAGAAACGAAATGTTAGCTAGATGATTTAACTTAATCATTTATTCACATAAACATGAATCGAGTGACCACTATGCTAGAGGCTCAATGGGGAATATAAAAATCAGTCAAGACTTAGACCCTCCTGAAAAGAGGTTTATTTCCATAGGGAAGTAATTCAAATGGAGAATCAGCCTTAATAATAAGCTGGATTTGAATATTCAGCCCAACAAGGTCTACATGGAGACCTTAAGTATTTCATTCAATTTTTCTATATTCTATATCTTCATCTCTTTAAAGAGAATATTAGTAGTTTCTGCTTCATAGAGTGAGTGTGTTTATTGTGCTGATCTTAAGGCTTGGTGTGGTGCCCAGCATATTGTCTGTGCTCAGTGGAGTAATATTATAATATCCACAGGGTGCCACACAAGATCAGAGAGGTGTGGGACAAATGAGGAAATCTTGCCCGGTCAGTAGGAGTCATTATCACCTGCCAAAAGAGAAAGAAGTGATAAAACAGAAGTTCCAGGAAAGGTAGAAAGTTTGAAGTAGTGACTATGTATGGGTGACCATTGACATAAGCAAGATGTGAAAGGTCTCTCTAGACATTTCTTACATTGTTCAGCAAGATGACCTCTCACTCCTTCCTTAAATGATTATTCTCCTCACCCCAACTAAGTCACCCCTGTCATCTGACCTTTGCTGAAATCTTGAGTTTAGGAGTCCTACTCATGAACCAACTCTGACTACCCTTTTGCACACAGTAGTGCCCAACAACTTACCCCAAATGAGACTTTCTGAATGTCTGGCCCTTCTTTCCTTTTATTTTTACTCATTTTAGATGGACAAAAAAGTTCTGAGTTCTGATTCAGTCTCGTCACCCTCTTGATTTAGGAAGATTAATGTCTGCCTCTTCCATGCAGAAGTGCCCCTCACCACTGGGAAAAAGTCCCAAGAAGTAAAATCTAAGCAGCAATGAGCCCTGCTAGGGTCAAGAATAGGAGGAAAAAAGATAGGTGTAAATAGCCGCTTTCTTGAATTTCCCAGGAACCAAGATTTTTATACCAATTGTAACAAAAGGAAATATTGTTTCTTCCTTTCATAAGGAAGAAGTTATAAGTTATCACTTATAACTCTAATATTTTGCATTGGTTAATACCTCTAATTCTAATTACTGGCAGAAATGTCTCAATTATTTCCTGCTTAACCAAAATGCTGGCTTTGGGGATAAAATATTTAACTAGATAAATAGAGGAAATGTTTTCAGTTTAAGGAAATATTCAGTGGGACCATGTCTTAGACAGAACTGAGTGTTGAATTCTGTCATATGTCCATCTGAATTCATGAAAGTGATGATATAACTCTCCTTGGATCTATTAGTCATATTATCAGGTTTCCTTATTTTAAATCGTCATTGTTTCCCTGCAATAAACATTTAATCATTGTTATTCTCTAAATAGGGGATTCTCAAGTATTGAAATGGTAAAGAATGAGCCTGCCAATGCAGGCCTCACAGGAGACGTGGGTGCACCATGGAGTCAGGAAGATCCCCGGAGAAGGAAATGGCAACCCACTCCAGTATTCTTAGCTGAAAAATCCCATGGACAAAGGAACCTGATGGGCTAATGTCCATTGGGTTGCAAAGAGTTGGACACAACTGAGCTAATTTTAGTTTAAAACCTGGTGGCTCAGATGGTAAAGAATCTGCCTGCAATGCAGGAGACCTGAGTTCAATCGCTGGACTGGGAAGATCCCTTGGAGAAGGGAAAGGCTACCCATCCCAGTATTCTGGCCTGGAGAATTCCACGGACAGAGGAGCCTGGTGGGCTACAGTCTATGGGGTTACAAAGAGTCAGACACTACTGAGTGACTTTCACTTTCATCTAATTTTAGAGCTTTGGTGGTGGCTCAGTGGTAAAAGGTGGTTTCCCTGGTGACTCAGAGGGTAAAGCGTCTGCCCGCAGTGCGGGAGACCTGGGTTCAATCCCTGCATCAGGAAGATCCCCTGGAGAAGGAAATGGCAACCCACTCCAGTACTCTTGCCTGGAAAATTCCATGGACAGAGGAGCCTGGTAGGATATAGTCCATGGGGTCTCGAAGATTTGGACACGACTGAGCGACTTCACTTTCAGTAGTAAAAAATCTGCCTGCAAGGCAGGAGAGGCTGGTTCGATCCCCGGGCCAGGAAGATCCCCTGGAGGGCGGCATGGAGGTTCACTCCAGTATTCTTGCCTGGAGAAACCCATGGACAGAGGAGCCTGGTGGGCTATGGTCCACGGGGCCACAGAGTCGGAAATGACTGAAGCAGTTGAGCACAGTACAGCTAGTTTTAATTTAAAACTTTAACATTGATATTCACAAATAACTTTTGTCTATTACTTTCATTACATAATTTGTCAGAGTTTTCTATCAATATTATGCTTACTCTAAAACTTTGAATTTTTTCTTCTTTTTGAATGCCTAAATCAATTTGAAAAGATCCCTGGGTTAAAGTTTTCACACACTTCCCCCATGAAACTACTAGTGATTTTTGAAGAGGCATACCTTTTGACATCTTTCTGCATGTCTTACTTGTTAATTTATGTCTTAGGTTTTCTATCTCTTCTGAAATCTGTTTTAATTAATTAATTTTCCTTTAAAATTATCCAGTTGAGCTTTTTGTTGATTTAGTTGTATTATATTACAATTTTTCTAATTGATTTATTTCTGCATGTATATTTATTTATTCCTTCCAGCTACTTTCTTTCTGTTTGTTTTTCCCTAACTTTGAGACAGGAGCAAAGTCAATTGAATTGCATTCTTTTAATTTTATTGATTAAAAAAATTAAGCCTGTAAATTCTCCCCATTACTATTTCAATTGAATCTCATATATTATGTATTTCATTCATTTTTATATCTAAAAACACTCCAGTCATGCTTATTATGTCCCAGGCATCCATCGTAGAACTTACAAATACTGATTCATAGAATCATATCAGGTAAGTACTATTACTATCTCATTTCACAAGTGAGGAAACTGATTCAGCATGAAGTTAAATAATTTAGCAAGGTCAGTCATACAAACTGGTAAGAGGGAAGCTGGGATTCAAAATCAGGCAGTCTGGTTCCAGAGTTTATTTAGTTGCTATGTGCTGTGCTTAGTTGCCCAGTCATGTGACCCTGCAACCCCATGGACTGTAGCCTGCCAGGCTCCTCTGTCCATGGGGATTCTTCAGGCAAGAATACTGGAGTGGGTTGCCATGCCCTCCTGCAAGGAATCTTCCCAAACCAGAGATTGAACCCATGTCTCCCACATTGCAGGCAGATTCTTTACTGGCTGAGCTACCAGGGAAGCCCATTTATACAGTTAACAAATATTTATTCTATGTCCTTGTCTCCAGGGAATTTAACTATTGTGGTTTATATCCCTCTAACCTACAATTCTTTTAGTTGAGAATTTTTTACTTTCCAGGAAAAACGTCTGTATTTCCTGATTTTTACAGTTAACTTCTAGTTTTATTGCATGATAATTAGAGTTTGATCTTCTTTCTTACTTCAGGATTTATTAGTGTTTTTTATTCACCTGAATATATTGTCAATTTTTGTGATTGATCCTTTTGCATTGACAAAAGGGAGTCCTCAATTATCAGATACATAAATTCTACCTTATGGTTAATGCTGTTGAAGTTTTCTACATCCTCAAAGTCGCTTAGTCGTGTCCGACTCTTTCTGGCTCCATGGACTGTAGCCCTCCAGCCTCCTCCATCCATGGGATTTTCCAGGCAAGAATACTGGAATGGGTTGCCATTTCCTTCTCCAGGGGATCTTCCGGACCCAGGGATCGAACCCGCGTCTCCTGCAGCACAGGCAGATGCTTTACCCTCCAAGCCACCTAAGTCTGTCCATTTTCCTCTCTTGCACAACATAAGGTGAAACGGGGTTCCAGGCCCTCTCTAGGTGCAATACTGACCCCAATTCTCTAAAGGTTTACTGACCCAGCAGCTCCTCAAACTTTGTCCTTTTGGTGTGAGGGGTGGAAGGCGCGGGAGGCGGGGGTGTTGCTGCTGCTGCTGCTGCTAAGTTGCTTCAGTCGTGTCCGACTCTGTGCGACCCCATAGACCGTAGCCCACGAGGCTTCCCCGTCCCTGGGTGTGTTACGGAGGTTTTATAACATATGCATGATTGATTAAATGATTGGCCACTGATGATTGGCTCAACTTCCAGCCCCTCCTCCTCCTTGAAAGTCTAGGGTGGGGCTGAAAATTCCAATCCTCTAATTGCAGGGTTGGTTCCCCTAGCTGCCTTAAATGACCTAGGGGCAATTTAATAGCTACCACAGTAATGTAACAAAATCATAAAACATAACTTTATTTACTTCGGAAATTCCAAAGGTTTTAGAAGCTATCAATCAGAAACTGAAATGAGGACCAAACATATATTTCATATTATAAATAAAAATATCACATTAAGTAATTTAAATTCTCCTATTTTTAATGTTTCTTCCAACTTGTTTGATTTTCTATAATCTAAACTTTATCAAAGTTGCATGGGCATTCACGACTGTTATACCTTTATGGTGAGATGTAGCCTTTAGCGGAGAAGGCAATGGCACCCCACTCCAGTACTCTTGCTTGGAAAACTCTATGGACGGAGGAGCCTGTAGGCTGCAGTCCATGGGGTCGCTAAGAATCGGATACGACTGAGCAACTTGACTTTCACTTTTCACTTTCATGCATTGGAGAAGGAAATGGCAACTCACTCCAGTGTTCTTGGCCTGGAGAATCCCAGGGACTGGGGAGCCTGGTGGGCTACCGTCTATGGGGTCGCACAGAATCGGACACAACTGAAGTGACTTAGCAGCAGCAGCAGCAGTAGCCTTTAGAGCCCTTTCATATACCTTTGAGATTCAATTCTATTTTGTCTGACACTAAGATTCATGACTTTTGTTTTCTATTTGTATTTTCCTTAGTATAATTTTGTTGATTCATTTACTTTGCACTTTTCTGGATTACTCTGTTTTAGATTGTTGAAAGATAAACTGAGGCATATTAAAAAGTTGAAGAGTTTACTTATGCAAAATACAATTCAAACTTGGCAGCATTCAGTCTAGCAGAAAGCACCAAGAAGCTGTACAAAATAAAAAATGTAGGCAGAAGGGAGTGTAAATGAGGAAGTTATACTAGGCAAAAGAGTGGACTAGTTATTGAAAGGTCACTTCCTTTAGGAGATAATGCTGAATTTTAAAATCTATTTTAAGGATTTTACCTTTCTTTGTTTTGTGGATATACATTGGGATAACAGCTTTAACAAATATCAATATAGTTACAAAGGGCTTCCCTGGTGGTTCAGATGGTAAAGAATCTGTCTGTAATGCAGGAGACCTGGGTTCAATTCCTGGGTCAGGAAGATCCCTTGGAGAAAGGAATAGCAACCCACTCCAGTATCCTTGCCTGGAGAATTCCATGGACAGAGGAACCTGGTGGGCTACAGTCCATGAGGTCACAAAGAGTTGGACAGGACTGAGCAACTAAGCAGACAGACACAAAGTTAAAAAAAAATCCCCGAGAGTCACATTTGGTAAATTCTTCAGTAGTCATGGGCTCGCAGATTGAAGACCATCCATTGGTAGAGAACTTGTCCCAGGATTCAAGAGATGCAAGTGCCTCTAGCTTTAGCCCCAGGGGATCATAGTCAAGGGTGCTGGAGACTAGTCTCTGCAGCTGGTGCCAGACTCTTAGAGGTATAACAGTGATCCAACCTTACCACCTCAGACAAATTTATGGGGGCCCTGCAAGTCCTAGCAGCGTCTCTGGGGAACGCGGTCAGAGTCTCACTGACTTTGGGAGGAATCAAGGGGGTGCCGTCAAGGTCACTGGCTGCAATACTTTCCAGAGATCGCAGGCACGGGCCGGGGTGCATTGGATTTCCAGGATCCAAAGGAGGACCCAAGAGTTGAAGATCAGGAGCACAGCAGCATCCGGAAGCCTTAGCAGAATGCTGGAGCCGAGGGCTCAGCAGGGCAGGGCTGTCCATCGAAGGGGCGTCAGCAAACAGGAACTGAGTTTCGAGCTCCAGAGATGCGTGCGCCGTGTCTGAGAGGCTCCTCCTAACCCGGGCCCGGACAGTCGCTTCCCTGGACCCCTCTTCCCGAGGACACTGATGAGACCCATACCTGCCATTTCTGGGGCGACCCCTGCCGGGTGGGCCTGGGGTCGGTGGTGGAGTCAGGCTCGGCTCTGGGGAGCTGCAGGCGGGGGCGGCTTCCGCGGACTGGAGGGCGGAGGAAGAACGTGGGGCCGCGTAGAGAGACTTGGCGCGCGTAGGATATCTGCAGCGGGCACCGCGGCCCATTGCCGAAGCCGCCTGGGCACCAGGACGCAGGGCGCGGTGCGACCCACCCGGCCGCGGGCGGAGCGCAGCTCCGCAGGGCGCTCCGGGCTCTCAATCGGCACTCGGTTTTCCTGTGTCTGAGGGGCAGTGACTCAGACTAGAACCCTTTAACCAATGAGGTGGTATCTTTTCCAGCTTGTTGATCCCTCCGAAGGACAATCCACCCTCGTCTGTATTCTGTAAACAAAGGAAAGAAGGTGTTTCCCAGAGGGGAAGGCTCCCTGAACCAAGTCCTGCCTAGGACTGCAGCTTTGTGACTTTCTTCGGTTGGGGATGTAAGTGCCTTGGAGGCCTCCTCGAATTCGCAGGCTTGAGCGCCTGGCAGTTTCTCAGTTCACGGTGCTAAAGTGTCTTCATGGAAGTTTCAAAGCCAAACCTAAAGAAAATACAGGATATTTGAAGATAAGTAGATGGCAAAAGGAACTCAGGTTAAAATTGCATAGCAGTCTTAATTTCAAAATTTGAATTTAAGGGAAAAAAGATGCACTTTTTGGTAGGAATGTAAATTGGTGCAGTAGGCCTGGGTGCCTACTGGGCTTCCCAGGCGGTGCTAGTGGTAAAGAATCGTCCGTCAATACAGGAGACATAAGAGACTGCTTCCAGTTTGATCCCCTGGAGGAGGTCATGGCAACCCACTCGTGTTCCCGCCGGGAGAATCCCATGGACAGAGGAGCCTGGCGGGCTAAAGTCCATGGGCTCACAAACAGCCCGACATAACTGAAGCATCTTAGGACGCACCCGTAGTGGGTACTATGGAAAGCTATAGAGGTTCCTCAAAAATTTTTAATAGGACTATCATATGATTCAGCAATCTCATTTCTGGGTATATATCCAAAGGAAATAAAAACAGAATATCAAAGATATCTGCACTCCCATATTTTTGATAGGTTACTTACAATAGCTGAGATATGCAAACAACCAAAGTGTCCGTCAGTGACTGAACAGATACAGAAGATGTGATGTGTGTGTGTGTATACATATAATGATATATATGCTGCTAAGTCGCTTCAGTCGTGTCCGACTCTGTGCGACCCCATAGACGGCAGCCCACCAGGCTCCCCCGTCCCTGGGATTCTCCAGGCAAGAACAGTGGAGTGGGTTGCCATTTCCTTCTCCAGTGCATGAAAGTGAAAGTGAAGTCACTCAGTCGTGTCGGACTCTTAGCAACCCCATGGACTGCAGCCTACCAGGCCCCTCCGTCCATGGGATTTTTCCAGGCAAGAGTGCTGGAGTGGGGTGCCATTGCCTTCTCCAATGATATATATAATGGAATACTACTCAGAAATACACACAAAAATGAAATTCTGTCATTTGCAACAACATGGATGAACTTGGAGGGTATTATTCCAAGTGAAATAAGGCAGAAAAAGACAGTGTGGCATGGCATCATTTGTATGTGGACTCTTAAAAATACAAAGGAAATCTTACAGAACCAGAGTAGGAAAGAGGGTGAGGGGGGCAGGGAAGGGAGGGTAAAGGTGTGCAAAACTAAAGCCTGAGGATTGAATGTAAAACATGTGAATATAGTTGATAACACGGTAATATATAAATGAAATTTTCTAGAGGAGTAGAAGTAAATGTTCTTACCAAAGAATGTAAATAAGACTTCCCGGGGGGTGCAGCAGTTAAGACTCTTGGTTTCCAATGCAGGGGGAACGGGTTCAACCACTGGTCAGAGTTCTGAGATCCCACAGGCTGTGTGGCACAGCCAAAAAAGAAGGAAATATATAAGGTAATTGTGTTAACTAGATGCCGGGGGTAATCCTTTCACAATGTATATCAAGTCACCACAATCGAATCTCAATATTTTACAATTTTATATGTCAATTATAGAATAATAAAGCTGAAAATTAAAAATAACGAATTAGGGCAAATCATAAGACAGAAAAAGAGAAGTATCTAACTGAACTAAAAGGAAATTAAGCAAGTCTGAAAATAAATGAGTTAAACACTCAATTCAAGAAATTGGATGGTTTAACCCGAAAGAAATTAGGGAAAGGAAAACAAAGATATAAGCTGAAACATTTGCAAAAGAAAACATAAATCCAATAGAAAAGATGACTGAAACCAAAAAGCAATCCCTAGACCATTAAAAGTGTAAAACCATGAATGTGAAGAAGAAGTAGAAAAGTACAAGCAAATCGCAAATCCTCTTATGGTAAACTAGGGGATGCAGTGAAAGTCTACCAAATAGAAAGAGTGCCTACGTAAATAAAAGCAAGGCGAATAAAGTACAGAACACACATTTATACATTCCTAACTAGCATTATCCTTAATGGGTAGACATTTGAAACATTCTAATTAAAATCTAATCAGTAATTTGCTTTGTTAGACAAATTATTAGACATAAAGTGTTCAACCAAGTTTCTAGATACTGGTTCACATTCAAAATCTACAGAGCATATACACCAGTTAATAATCAATTATAAAGTGAAATAGTAAAAAGATTTCAATCCCTTTAATAATAGAAATGCATAATCCCAATGAAGAAATCTAAAAATCTAAAATACTTGTACTTTAAATGCATAAATAAATGAGAATTTTATCAGGGGAAAAAAGTTGCTTTCTGATATAAAATGTCATCTTTTCCATCTTTATTCTTCAAAGGAAAAAAATATAGTCAAAAAAATTCTTGCTTTCGTCTCATCTAAAATCTTAATTCCAAATGATGTTACACTACAACCCAGAAAATGTTTTCCTTGAAGGATTCAACCTTTAAATGAAACACACTGAATTCTATATGCCTCATTCCACTTTCAATTCAATCAGCACCACCCTAATTCTAATACCCTTATATCCAACCAAAATCTCTAATTTGATCGCACATGTTTTTCGGAAAGTGTTAGTCAATTCAGTCGTGTCTGACTCTTTGCAAACCCATAGACGGTAGCCTTCCAGGCTCCTCTGTCCAAGGAATTCTCCAGGCAAGGATACTGGAGTGGGTTGCCATTCGCTTCTCCAGGGGATCTTCCTGACACAGGGATCGAACCCAGATCTCCTTCAGTGCAGCAGATTCTTTACCATCTGAACCAGGGAAGCCACATGTTTTCCAAGTCTCTTCCAAGTGACTCACCCCTTGCCCAGTTCTAGACACCCTCTTATTACCATTGGATCAACAAATCGGGTGCTTTTTTTTCCTGAAAAATCTTTGCAATTTACTAAGAAAATATTAAGAAGAAAATTAACTCTACAAGTTGGAAAATTGTTTAAAAATAAAACTCAAGGAAAAAATATCCCAGTGTATAATTCTCTCTCTCCATCTATGTGTGTGTGTGTGTGCATAACTAAAGTTGCTTTTTAAAACTTGTAGTAAGAAAATAACTCTTTCCCTCAGAAGCACAAATAACACAAGTAAAGGGACCTACCTTCTACCAACAAAATCCTGATTCCAACTGCAGCTACACAAGGACCCGGAGAGACACTGTTCTCTTGGCAACTGGACTCCAAATGCAGGCCCATGTTCTGATGGCTCTAGCTTTATACCTGGGAAACAGTATAATTTGATCAGCAGCAATCAACAGTAATTATGTGATTAGGGCTCTGATTGGTCAACACTTTTTTCTGTCCCTTTTTGATTTTTAAACCAATCTTTCCAGAAACAAAGAAACATGGTTAAAAGTCGCAAGCAAATATCCTAAGAAATAGCCAAAAAGAAATTAGCAATTCATCTAGCAGCAATTGAAGAGTACCTTATAGTTAGTCTTACCTGATGACTCATCACAAGCTGGAATCCAGATTGCTGGGAGATGTATCAACAACCTCAGATATGTAGATAATACTACTCCAATGCAAGAAAGCAAAGAAGAACAAAAGGGCCCCTTGATGAGGATGAAAAGGGAAAGGGAAAAAGTGACTTGAAACTCAACATTCTAAAAACCAAGATCTTGGCATCCTATTCCATCACTTCATGGCAAATAGATGAGGGAGAAATGGAAGCAGTGACAGACTTTATTTTCTTGGACTCCAAAATCACTGCAGATGGTGGCTGCAGTCATGAAATTAAAAGATACTTGCTCCTTGGAAGAAAAGCTGCAACAAATCTAGAAGAAAAAAGTGAAACTGTTAGTCATTCAGTCTTGTCCATCTCTTTGTGACCCCATAGACTGTAGCCTGTCAGGCTCCTCTGTCTGTGGAATTCTCCAGGCAAGAATACTGGAGTGGGTAGCCATTCCCTTCTCCAGGGGATCTTCCTTACCCAGGAATCAAACCTGGGTCCTCCACATTGCAGGCAGATTCTTTACTGTCTGAGCTACCAGGGAAGTGCCAGGGTAGGGGCTAGACAGTGTAGCCGAGATATTACTTTGCAAACAAAGGTCTGTATAGTCAAAGCTATGACTTTTCCAGTAGTCATGTACAGATGTGAGAGTTGGACCGTAAACAAGGCTGAGCACCAAAGAACTGATGCTTTCAAATTGTGGTGCTGGAGAAGACTCCTGAGAGTCCCTTTGGACAACAAAGATATCAAACCAGTCAATCCTAAAGGACGCCAACCCAGATGCCCAGATCATTTCTGCTGTGTCCACCTGGCTGTCCCAGGAAGAGGTTAGCATTTGCAGCAGTGGACTGAGTAAAGATTGCCCTCACCAACAGTGTGGGAAACCACAGAGAGCCTGAATAGAACAGAGCAGAAGGGCAAGTTTACTCTCTCTGCTGAGCAGACACATCCATTTGCCTGCTGTGGGACATTTGACATGGGCACTCCTGGTCCCCAAGCTTTTGAACCCAGACCCAGGTCATATTCCCAGTACTCCACGTTGCAGGTGATCCATCTGATAGACCAGGGGATGTCTCGTACTAGGTAAGCACATTCCTCTAATAAGAGCTATATGTATCTCCCATCAGTTTTACTAATCTGAAGAACCCTGACAAAACGACATAAAAAAATTAAAAGAAATTACAATCTAGGAGAAGTTTTCCATCATACATGAAACTGACAATGAATTAGCGTCGTCCTGAATATCACATACGTCCTACATAGCAACAGCAAAATATAGTCAAATCAGGAAAAAATTGGGCAGAGCCTTAGGTCATTCACAACAGAGGAAATCCAAATGGCCGATCAACACAAGGTGTGCAGTATCACTAGTAGTCAGGAAAATGAAATGCTATCCGTTGACCATTTAGATTAGGGCTGACAGTGTAGAATGTGGGTCAAGATACGGAGAAACCAGAACCCTCCTGTACTGCCAACAGTGATGGAAACTGGAGGGTAACCTGGCTTTTCCTAGAAAGTTCAAAATGAGCATAAATACAAACCAGTAATCCTAGGTACAAAGCTGTTGTGTAAAAAGCATTGTCTGAATTCACAAAGGTTTAGAAATTAGCATACTACCAGCAGCACAATGAATAAAAATTTAAAAATTAAACCAATCTAGTTGACTCTGTTGAACTGACTAGGGTCTATATATAATAATTTAGGCCTTGTAACTGTAATATTGACTTTTCAAAATATTTGTTTAGTATTTTTGGCTGCACCGGGTCTTCATTGCCACATGGACTTTCTCTAGTTGCTACTCCTCACTGCTCCGTGCAGGCTTCTCACTGGGCAGACTTCAGCAGTTGTGCCGCATGGGCTTAGTTGCCCTGATCTTCCCAGACCAGGGACTGATCCCGTGTTCCCTGCCTTGCAAGGCAGATTCTGAACCCCTGAACAACCGGAGAAGTCCCTGCAACACTGACAGTTTAAGGAGGTGATAGTGAGGATACGTTGACAAAACCATGTGAAACATACGCCTTTTGATGTCCTAGACTTCTGTTAAACATTTGACGAATATACACTGAATTCGTGGATTTCTCAGAAGTGGAGAGGAGCCTAAAAGAGATCATGGCAATGAGAACAAAGGTGTCTCTATTCTCGCCTGTATATAATTGTATTTCATTGTCAGTGGTCTTGTTTTTCCAAGATGAAGTTCAGCAAAAACCTCTTGGATGTGGAGAAACAGCTGGCTATGGGCATCTTGTCCTGAGAAGGGCAGTCCAGATTGAGAGTGTCCAAACTGAATGTGTCCATCCACATGAAGTAAAACAGAAGTTTGAATAGCATCACTTGATGAGTCCCATTCATTACCACTCCCAGATCCTGATCCTTTCAAGATTAAGTCTTTAAATTTAAATGTCATAGTTGACGTGCAATGTTATGTTAGACCCACATGTACAGCAAAATGAATGTTATACATGATTTTTTCAGATTATTTTTCTTCACGTTGTTTCAAGATATTGAATATAGTTCCCTGTGTGTGAGTGCTCAGTTGCTTCAGTTGTGCCCAACTTTTTGTGACCCTATGGACTGTAGCCTGTCAGGCTCCTCTGTCCATGGAATTCTCCAGGTAAGAAGACTGGAGGGGGTTGTCATGCCCTTCTCCAGGGCATCTTCCCAATCCAGGGATTGAACACACATCTCTGAGTGTCCTGTATTGCAGGCGGATTCTGCAGTAAGTTCCAGGTACTACGCAGTAAATCCTTGTTGCTTATCTATTTTAAGTACAGTTATGTGTATCTTTGACCCCATACCCCTAATCCATCCCTCTCCTGCTCCTTTTCCACTTTATTAGCCACAAGTTTGTTTCCTGTGAGTCTGTTTCTGTTTTGTATATAGATTCACTTGTATTGTTTTTTATATTACACGTGATATATTTGTCTTTCTCCGTGTGTTCACTTAATATGATATTCTCTAGGTCCATCCATGTTATTGCAAGTGACAATACTTCATGCTTTTGTGGCTGAGTCATATTCCATGGTGTGTATATATATGTCTATACACACACCACTTCTTTAACCTTTCAACTGTTGATGGGAACTGGTTTGTTTCCCTGTCTTGTGTGCTTAGTCACTCAGTTGTGTCAGACTCTTGCAACCCCACAGACTGCAGCCTGAAAGGTTCCTCTGTCCATGGAAATGTTCCAGGCTAGAATACTGGAGTGGGTTGCCATACCCTCCTCCAGGGGATCTTCTTAACCTAGGGATCAAACCCAGGTCTCCCGCATTGCAGGCAGATTCTTTACCAGCTGAGCCATGAAGGAAGCCCTATCTTGGCTATTGTAAATAATGCTACTATAAACACTGGGCTGCGTGCATCTTTTCCAATTTGTTTTTCTCTTTTCTGGCTGTATGTTTAAGAGTGGGATTGCTGGATCATATGGTAGTTCTATCCTTGTTTTTTTTTTTAAGGAACTTCCATATTGTGCTGCATAATAGCTGAAGCACTTTACATTCCCACCAAAAGTGTAAGAGGGTTACACTCTCTCCAGCATTTATCATTTGTAGATATTTTGATGATGGCCATTCTGACAGGTGTGAAGTGATCACATTGTAGTTTTGATTTGCATTTCTCTAATAAAAACTGAGCGCCAAAGAATTGATGCTTTTGAACTGTGGTGTTGGAGAAGACTCTTGAGAGTCCCATGGACTGCAAGGAGATCCAACCGATCCATTCTGAAGGAGATCGGCCCTGGGTGTTCTTTGGAAGGAATGATGCTAAAGCTGAAACTCCAATACTTTGGCCACCTCGTGTGAAGAGTTGACTCATTGGAAAAGACTCTGATGCTGGGAGGGATTGGGGACAGGAGGAGAAGGGGACGACAGAGGATGAGATGGCATCACCGACTCGATGGACGTGGGTTTGAGTGAACTCCAGGAGTTGGTGATGGACTGGGAGGCCTGGCGTGCTGCAACGCATGGGGTCGCAAAGAGTCGGACACTACTGAGAGACTGAACTGAACTGAACTGAACTGAATAAATAGAAATGTTGAGCATCTTTTCTTGTGCCTGTTGGCCATTTGTATGTCTTCTTTGGAGAAATGCCTACTTAGGTCAGGAAGACTAACTTAGGAACCAGTATATTGGTAAAGCTAAACTGTATTTTTTTATATTTCTTGTCTTCATTGGGCAAGGAAAATTTTCTTTTAGTAGGAAAGTGAGTGAAAAACATAAAGAGTACAATGGAAGCAATGTTTTCTGAATATCGCTTTTGTTTCTTTAACTTCAAAACTCTCAATTTTGTTAGCTTAGGTTTTCTAGGATATGAATCTATGGGGGAAGAAATCATAATATTCCTGAAATATAGCAAGGAGAATTTCAGCTTCTAAAATTTAAAATAGCATTATGAGCCAGGCTCATAGAGACTTTTCAGAGACCCTTATTACTCCGCAGTACTGTATCCAAAACTTTCCTACATTAAAGGACCCAAATCCCTCAATATTGCAGTTACTTATCACGTGAAAATTTACTCCCTGCTCATAAAGATCTACTCTGGTCTTGCTGCTTTCTACAGCTGCTCTCTTCCAAGTAATCCAAGTCTTCATCCATCCTGTGGTTCCACCATCTCAAAATAAGCCTTAATCATCTTGTCAGCCAAGCATCTTACTACCATCCTCCACTGTGCCCAGGTCCATGAGTTCATTCTCTCAGCTTCAATTTTCCACAGAACACGTGACCTCAAAGTTGCCTAGCTGCATGTTGATAAGAATGAAACATGGGCTTTTGTGCATGCATGCTCAGCCATTTCAGTCATGCCCAACTCTTTGCAAGCCCATGGACTGTAGCCCACCAGGCTTCTCTGTCCATGGGATTCTCCAGGCAAGAATACTGGAGTGGGTCACCATGCCTTCCCCTGGGAATTAAAGCCACGTCTCCTGCATCTTAATTTTACATGGTGCTTCAAATTCCAAAATTCCCTGGTGGGTCAGAGGTTAAAGCTTCTGCCTGCCATGTGGGAGACCTGGGTTCAATCCCTGGGTTGGGAAGATCCCCTGGAGAAGGAAATGGCAACCCACTCCAGTATTCTTGCCTGGAGAATCCCATGGACGGAGGAGCCTGGTGGGCTACAGTCTATGGGGTTGCAAAGAGTCAGACACGACTGAGCTACTTCACTTTCAAATTCCAAAGTCTTACTAAAATTCTCTGGGGCAGAGCGGGAGGGAAGAGTGCTGTGGTTTGTATGCCTGAAATGTTTCCTTCTGCATCCAAACTATCATGTTCAATTTCCACGAATGATTCTGAGTATGACCACTTCTGTACATTTTCATAATTAGGGCCTAACTGAGTAAACATCAACTCTCACCTGTACTATTTAGATGTTCTAACTACATTCTGGACTTTCCAGGTGTCTTAGTGGTAAAGCATCCACTTGCCAATGCAGGAGACCCAGGAGACTTGGGAAATGTCAACCTGCTCCAGTATTCTTGCTTGGAAAATCCCATGGACAGAAAATCCTGGAAGGCTCCAACCCACACGGTGGCAAAGAGTTGGACACGACTGAGTATTCATACACCCAAAACTACATTTTCCTGCCCCTACATGGTCCAGAGAACAATGAAGGTGATTATTTAAATGAGTAAATGATATCATGTCAAGTGCTGTTTTAAAACTTCCAATGACTTCTCATTTCAAGTTGAACAAACTCAAATACTTAACATGAGCTACAAGGTCCTACATACCCCAGATCCTGCCTCCCCCTCTCTCTGCCCCAGACACAAAGGAGTGGCCGATAATTTTCTATCCTGCAAAAACAATACCAAGCTCTATGGTAAGTCTGTTATGCTATTTCTTCCAAGTGGAAATCCCTTCTGGATCTCCCTTCTTGTCATCTGGGACGGGGAAATGTCTCCTGCTCTAAAAGTATTTTCTTACCACTCGAACTAGACTTTCATTGCTTCACAGAATGTATGCCCACTTGAAACTGTCTTGTTCATTTATGTGTGGATTCATTTACTGGGATGTATCCATGACTTAACCATGTGAAATAGATACACAGCATTGAAAAGACAGGGGAGAGTTGAAAGATTTTCAGATAATGGCTTTTTTAGCCTATGTTGGCTCATCTCTCCTAGCAACTTGGGTCAGACGAGTACCAGGTGATTTCCACCAAGTCCTCATCTTTAATATATGGCTGGAAACCAAATCCCGCAACCCATCCAGTCGGCCTGAACCCAACAATCAACCCCAAGCTCATTCATCAACACCACACAATGGAAGAAGCTCATAAAAATAACTTTTGCTTGAAATGTTTTGATATAATAATTCAGAAAAGTGCCTAAACACCTCTCAAATGATTGAACAATACCAGAAATCAAGTCAGATATTAACATGCCAGTTACCTTTAATATAGTTGCGAACAAATACTGGCAGAGAACGCTTTTCCAATACATCAAAGACTCAAAACCCCAGTACACTTCCAGGGGCAACACAGGAGGGACCCTCCTGCAAGACTAATGACCTGCTAATACCCAAAGTTCTGAAATGTAAGTGTTGACCAGTCTTGAGGATCGTCCACACCCAAGAGCAGTGGAGTACAAAGGCTTCTCCTAAGAGCAGTCATACTCAGAGGCCTTAGCAAGATGTTGGAGCCCACGGGCTGGGTTGTTCCATCCAGGGTCCCTCTGCAGGGCGGGGCTGCGTCTCAGATCTGAGTCTTTGGAGAGGCTCCTCTTCGCCCGGGTCAGACAGTCAGCTCTAGAGTACCCCTTTTCCGAGGACGACGACGAGAAACACATCTGCCAGTTGGGTAGTGATCTGGAGCAGATGGACCTGGCTTCCGCGGCGGGGTCTGGCTTGGCTCCTGGGAGTTGCAGGCGAGCCGGGTTCCCCAGGGCGAGTACACCTCCGTCCAGGCGCTCAGCTCCGAGGCTCGGCGTGGTTCACCACCGCCCGGTCCTGCCCGCGCTTCCACAGCTCATAGCGCTCAGGCTGCAGGATGCGCACGAAGGCGTCCAAGGAGAAGGCCACCTGCGCCTCGCCGCAGCTGCACTGCAAGGCCGCTTTGCCGTAATCGATCCAGCGCGGGGTGGCGAAGTTGATGGCCTCGGCGCAGTTGAAGCCGTGGTTGAAGCCCGAGTGGTAGCCGTAGGGGAAGGTCACCATGAACTCGCCCGCCTCCTGCGTGATCCGACCGAAAGGGATGCCATTGTCCCGGAGCACCGTGGGCGAGATGAGCGCCGCCTTGTGGCGCAGGAAGGCCTCGCAGCCCCGCGAGCTGCCCGGGAAGAGCGCGCCGGCCAGGCGTTCCAGGCGCCGGCCGTGCTCGGGCGGCACCGCGTACCAGGTCTTGGGCTCCCCGAAGTGCAGGAAGTTGATGCTGTAGAGGTCCATGTCCTCCGTGTGCCAGGCGAAGGCGGTCTTCCACATGCCGAAGTACAGGTAGGGCGTGTTGACGCCCTCGATGACCACCCCGCACTCCTGCTCCAGCAGGTCCTGGATGGTCCCCAGGTGTCCCAGGTTCCACTGCTTCGTGTTTTCGTCAAATAAAGAGCCACTGATGTCCGCGCCGTATATTGGGGACTCATAGAGGCGGGTTTTCCAATATTTTCGCTCCAATTCTTCAAAATCGAAGTGTAGTGGAGTCTGGTATTTTTCCGTATTTGCTAAGCGGCGGTACTCTGCCACGGTCATGGCTTTCTTCTTTTTGTGGTATTGAGTGAACACACCTGCCTGCCCAGAGACCACCTGCTGGAGCGGAGCGGCTATTAGGATGTCATCGATATCCTCGTAGGTCTGTCTGGCTTTCCATCCCTTGGGTGGAACTATCTTAGCCACGCCTGCTCGGTGCGCCCCTTGAGATTCTATGTAAGCAATGTATTTATCAAAATCAGTAAACTCTTCTTTGGTTGGATGAAATATCATTATGCTACAACTTGGGTTCTGAGCACAACTGGGCTTCATAGCTTCCATTAATAAGACACAAACTGCCCGATTTTTCTGTATATTCTGGATATGTGAGGATGCTGGAAATTGTTACTTTTTCAAAAACGGTTTGAGGATCTGTGAGTCAGAAGGAATGCCCAGTGGACTTTAATACAATGAGCTGATGGTAATGCTCAGGCCTGCTGCTTCTCCAGGGGAATCCAGTCTGGACAGAAGCTTTGATCAGGACTAATGGTAGCTGAGCCTGGAAGTCTAAGATGTTCCTCAGTTGACTTTTGGCTCTGTCCTCTTGAGGTATACTGAATTACCCAGTCTTGGACAGATGTCTCAAATGTAGTGTCTTCAGGGTGGTATTGAAAACAAAACCTAAAAAATATATATATATAATACAGAAAGGTTGAAAACTGTTTGGAAAATGTTAATAGAGAACGACAAATAAAACTGTATCATGGAATACAATTGCATGCTCAAATAAAGGCTAAATTTTACAAAACTGACAATGCAATAAATGGTATTGATGTGGAACAATGGAAATCCTTATATTATAGTAAGGAGAATGTAAATCATTACACTCACTTTGAAAAACAATTTGAACAGTACTATATGTACTGAGTTTACCCTTTTGCTATGATTCAACTGTTACCATGTGCCTAGGATATGTGTATGCCTATGCACTGAAAGTCAAGTCCAAGAATGTTCAAAACAACATTATTTCTAGTAACTAAACACTGGAAAAGGTCACTTTTCATTCCAATCCCAAAGAAAGGTAATGCCAAAGAAGGCTTAAACTACCACACAATTGCACTCATCTCACATGCTAGTAAAGTAGTGCTCAAAATTCTCCAAGCCAGGCTNCTCTATGTAAAGCCTCCTCAGACAACCACTATGCCTTCTTGCATTTCTTTTTCTTTGGGATGGTTTTGGTCATTGCCTCTTGTACAATGTTATGAACCTTCTTCCATAGTTCCTCAGGTACTCTGTCTACCAGATCTAATCCCTCGAATCTACTTGTCACCTCCACTGTATAATCATAAGGAAATTGACTTAGGTCATATTTAGGTGGATGGCCTAGTGGTTTTCCCTACTTCAATTCAAGCCTGAATTTTGCAATAAGGAGCTCATGATATGAGCTAAAGTCAGATCCAGGTCTTGTTTATTTATTTATTTATTTGTAAAATGGTGCTATATCAAAACATAACAATGATAATAGAATGGCAAATTTAGTAATGATAAAACAATCATCTATAAATGTTATAAAGTAAGAAAGATTAAATACACCTTGATAACTGAATGGTAGCTGATAGGAAACTCCCAGAATGGTGCAGCAAAGAGCTTGTATGACCTTAAGAATGTCATGATTATTAAAACCATAATGGTACCTGTGGCTTATTCATGTTGATGTGTGGCAGAAACCAACACAATACTATAAAGCAATTATCCTCCAATTAAAAAAAAAAGAGATTTCTGTGAAAAATGTAGTTAAAGTTATATTTTCAGTTACTTAAATATGCCTTAACAAAATCATTTTTAAGTCTGAAACTGTTAGTGGTCCATATAATAAGCCATGGACAATGGATCTATTTTAGGTAACACTGGTCTAGAAAGTAAATAAGATGATGTTTTGTGACCTGCAGCAAGTTACTTAAAGCCTCAGTCTTTAAACAAAGTTAAGTCCATAGAGATGTTGTGGGGATTTATGAGAGGATACCCATCAGGCACCTAAAACAGCACCTGGCTCATAGTGTAAATGTTTAGTACCTAAGGATTCTTGCTGATGTTATATTATTATCGTTACTCTTTTTCTAGTGGGTTGCCCATCATCTATTACTCTGTCTCACATATTTCTTATATAACCTTAGAATTGTGACAGTTCTAATTTTCAGACACCATCCTCTTTATTTTTAATTTAGTAGTGTGAGGTTAACTCTATCCGGCATGCAGGCATGCTAAGTCGCTTCAGTTGTGTCCAACTCTTTGCGACCCTATGAGCTGGCCAGCCAGTCTCCTCTGTCCATGGGATTCACTGGCAAGAATGCTGGAGTGGGTTACCATGCCTTCCTCCAGGGGAATCTTTCCGACCCAGGAATTAAACCCATGTCTCCTGAATCTGCTGCATTGGCAGACATATTCTTTTTCATTAGAGACACCTGGGAAGCCCTAACTCTACCCTGAAGTGAAGTCGTTCAGTCGTGTCTGACTCTTTCCAACCCCGTGGACTATAGCCCACCAGGTTCCTCCGTCATGGGATTCTCCAGGCAAGAATACTGGAGTGGATTGCCATTTCCTTCTCCAGGGGAATCTTCCCAACCCAGGGATCGAACCCAGGTCTCCTGCATTGTGGGCAGACGCTTTAACCTCTGAGCCACCAGGGAAGCCCTACCCTAGTGCTCTTTTTTTTAAATTTTTATTTTTACTTTATTTTACTTTACATTACTGTATTGGTTTTGCCATACATTGACATGAATCTGCCACGGGTGTACATGAGTTCCCAATCCTGAACCCCCTCCCATCTCCTACCCCATATCATTTCTCTGGATCATCCCCATGCACCAGCCCCAAGCATCCTGTATCCTGTATCGAACATAAGACTGGCGATTCATTTCTTACATGATAGTATACATGTTTCAGTGCCATTCTCCCAAATCATCCCACCCTCTCCCTCTCCCACAGAGTCCAAAAGTCCATTCTATATATCTGTGTCTCTTTTGCTGTCTCGCATACAGGGTTATCATTACCATCTTTCTAAATTCCATATATATGTGTTAGTATACTGTATTGGTGTTTTTCTTTCTGGCCTACTTCACTCTGTTTAATCGGCTCCAGTTTCATCCATCTCATTAGAACGGATTCAAATGTATTCTTTTTAATGGCTGAGTAATACTCCGTTGTGTATATGTACCACAGCTTTCTTATCCATTCATCTGCTGATGGACATCTAGGTTGTTTCCATGTCCTGGCTATTATAAACAGTGCTGCAATGAACATTGGGATACATATGTCTCTTTCAATTCTGGTTTCCTTGGTGTGTATGCCCAGCAGTGGGATTGCTGGGTCATATGGCAGTTCTATTTGCAATTTTTTAAGGAATCTCCACACTTTTCTCCATAGTGGCTGTAGTATTTTGCATTCCCACCAACAGTGTAAGAGGGTTCCCTTGTCTCCACACCCTCTCCAGCATTTATTGCTTGTTGACTTTTGTTTGGATCGCAACCATTCTGACTGGTGTGAAATGGTACCTCATTGTGGTTTTGATTTGCATTTCTCTGATAATAAGTGATGTTGAGCATCTTTTCATGTCTTTGTTAGCCATCCATATGTCTTCTTTGGAGAAATGTCTATTTAGTTCTTTGGCCCATTTTTTGATTGGGTCGTTTATCTTTCTGGAAATGAGCTGCAGGAGTTGCTTGTATATTTTTGAGATTAGTTGTTTGTCAGTTGCTTCATTTGCTATTATTTTCTCCCATTCCAAAGGCTGTCTTTTCACCTTGCTTATAGTTTCCTTTGTTGTGCAGAAGCTTTTAATTTTAATTAGATCCCATTTGTTTATTTTTGCTTTTATTTCCAGTATTCTGGGAGGTGGATCATAGAGGATCCTGCTGTGATTTATGTCAGAGAGTGTTTTGCCTATGTTCTCCTCTAGGAGTTTTATAGTTTCTGGCCTTACGTTTAGATCTTTAATCCATTTTGAGTTTATTTTTGTGTGTGGTGTTAGAAAGTGATCTAGTTTCATTCTTTTACAGGTGGTTGCAGGTCTTGTTTTTACTAATGATATAGGGCCTCTTCATCTTTGGCTGCAAAGAATATTATCTCATCTCGGTATTGACCATCTGATGATGTCCATGTGTAGAGTCATCTCTTGGATTGTTAGAAAAGGATGTTTGCTATGACCAGCATCTGCTCTTGACCAAACTCTGTTAGCCAATGCCCTGCTTCATTTTGTACTCCAAGGCCAGACTTGCCTATTATTCCAGCTATCTCTTAAACTTCCCACTTTTGCACTCCAATCTCCTATGATAAAAAGGACATCTATTTTTGGTGTTAGTTCTAGAAGGTTTTGTAAGTCTTCAGAGATCTGGTCAACTGAAGCTTCTTTAGCATTAGTGGTTGGAACATAGACTTGGATTACCGTGATATTGAATGGTTTGCCTTTGAAACAAACAAAGATCATTCTGTCATTTCTGAGATTGCACCCAAGTACGGCATTTCAGACTCTTCTGTTGACTATGAGGACTATTCCATTTTTTTCTAAGGGATTCTTGCCCACAGTGATAAATATAATGGTCATCTGAATTAAATTAGCCCATTCCCATCCACTTTATGTTGGATCATATGGTAGCTCCATTATTTTAGTTTTTTAAAAATACCTCCATACTGTTCTCCATAGTGGCTGCACCAATTTACATTCCCCCTCAAGGTGTGAAAAGGCTCCCTTTTATCCATACCCTCTGCAGCATTTATTTGTATACCTTTTGAGATGGCCATTCTGACAGGTGTGAGGTGCTATCACTGTGGTTTTGATTTGCATTTCTCTAATAATTAGCAGTGTTGAGGATCTTCATGTGCCTATTGGCCATTTGTATATTTTCTTTGGAGAAATGCCTACTTAGGATAAGAATAATAATTTAGAAACCAGTTTATTGGTACAGCTAACCTGTATACTTAACACTGCTTGTCCTGATTGGGTAAGGAAAATTTTTCACATGCAAAAATAAATAAGTAAAATAAATAAATCTTAAAAAAAAAAAAAAATGTTATGCTTTTTTTTTTTTAATNGTATATTTTCTTTGGAGAAATGCCTACTTAGGATAAGAATAATAATTTAGAAACCAGTTTATTGGTACAGCTAACCTGTATACTTAACACTGCTTGTCCTGATTGGGTAAGGAAAATTTTTCACATGCAAAAATAAATAAGTAAAATAAATAAATCTTAAAAAAAAAAAAAAGTGTTATGCTTTTTTTTTTTTAATGAAAATTTTTCCTTACCCAATCAGGACAAGCAGCGTTAAGTATACAGGTTAGCTTTTTTTAAAAAAGCATAACACTTTTTTTTAAAAGATTTATTTATTTTACTTATTTATTTTTGCACGTGCTGGGTCTTCATTGCTACACAAGCTTTTCTGGTAGTTGCGGCAAACGGGGGCTACTCTCTAGCTGTGGTGCCCAGGCTTCTCATAGGGATGACTTCTCTTGTTGCTAGGGCTCATGGGCTTCAGTAGTTGACATTCCCGGGCCCTAGAGCACAGACTCAATAGTTGTGGCGCATGGGTTCGGTTGCTCCAAAGCATATGGGATCTTCCGGGATCAGAAATTGAACCCGAGTCTCCTGCATTATCAGGCAGGCTCTTTAGCACTGAGTCATTAGGGAAGCCTGGGAAATATTTTAAGTATGCAAGTAACTGAGTGAAAACATAAGGAGTACAATGGGAGCTAGATTTTCTGAAAACTGCTTTTGTTTCTTTTTCTTCCAATCCCTCAATTCTGTTATCCTAGGCTCTCCAGAACATCTATATACCAGAGAGGAGACTGTGATATTCCTGAAATATAACAAGGAGAACTTCTGTTTGTAAAACTGAAAATAACAATATAGCCAGGCTACTGTCTTCATCGAGACTTTTCAGAGTTCTTTTATTTCTCTGCACTACCATACCCACAACTGACCTATATTAAAGGACCAAAAAACCCCAACATCTCAGTCACTAAAAGTTACCCTTGCTCATATAAGATCCACTGTCATTGTGCAAGTGCCCTCTAGGGCTGCTACCTGCCCAGTAATCCCAGTCAGCTTCCATCCTGTGGTTCCACCATCTCAATACAGGACTTAATCATCTTTTCAGCCAAGCATTTCACTGCTATCCTCCACTGTGCCTGGAATCCCTAAGTTCAGTTTCTCAATTTCAATTTTCCACAGAACATGCTACCACAAATTTGCCTTGCTGCATGGTGACAGGAATGAGCTTTTGCCATCCTCAATCAGAACTTCAAAGAAGCCTTACTTATTCATGACTGTTCCCTTTGTCTTACATGGTGTTTCAGATTCCAAAGTCTTCTGGAAATTCTGTGGGGCCAGAGCTGGAGGGAAGAGGGATATGCTTTGAATCTCTGAAATGTTTCCTTTTGCATCCAGTTTTCAAAATTTATTCTGTTTGGCCACTTCTATGCATTTTTAACTCTAAGGCCTGAGTCAATAACCATCAACTCTCACCTGTTTTGGGACTTCTTTGGTGGCTCAGACCATTAAAGAATCCACCTGCAATGTAGGAGACACGAGTTCGATCCCTGGGTCAGGAAGATCCCCTGGAGAAGGGAATGGCAACCCACTCCAGTATTCTTGCCTGGAGAATTCCATAGACAGAGGAAACTCGTGGGCTCCAGTCCATGCAGTTGCAAAGAGACGGACATGACTGAGCAACTAACTCTCACCTGTTTTAACTATATTTTTTGTCCCCATAAGGTGCACAGAACAATGGAGGTGGTTATGTAAATATGCAAACTGTATCATGTCAAGTGCTGTTTCAAACTTCCAAAGCCTTCTCATTTCAAGTTGAATAAACTCAAATACTCATCATGAGCTACAAGGTCCTATATACCTTGCACCCTGTCTCTCCCCTTTCTACGCCCCAGACACAAAGGAGCTTCCTTTCTATCTCTGCAAAAACAACCACCCCAAGCTCTAGGTTACATCTGTTACACTTGCTGTTTCTTCCAAGGGGAAATCAGCTCTGGACATCCCTTCTTGGGACTGGGAAAGATCTCCTGCTGGAACCAGACTACCCATTCCGCTATCTCATCCCACCCCCTTTCATTGCTTCACAGAACATATGCCCACTTGAAATTCTTGTTCATTTATGTGTGGATTCATTTATTGGGATGTATCCATGACTTAACCATGTGAAATAGACTCACAACATCGAGAAGACAGTGGAGAGCCGGCACTCTTTGTCCCATGTTGGCTCATCTCTCCCAGGTGATTTCCACCAAGCCATCCTTAAGATACGGCTGCAGAGCAAATCTCCCAACCCAGCCAGTCAGCCAGAACCCAGTAGTCAATCCCCAANAACTCGTGGGCTCCAGTCCATGCAGTTGCAAAGAGACGGACATGACTGAGCAACTAACTCTCACCTGTTTTAACTATATTTTTTGTCCCCATAAGGTGCACAGAACAATGGAGGTGGTTATGTAAATATGCAAACTGTATCATGTCAAGTGCTGTTTCAAACTTCCAAAGCCTTCTCATTTCAAGTTGAATAAACTCAAATACTCATCATGAGCTACAAGGTCCTATATACCTTGCACCCTGTCTCTCCCCTTTCTACGCCCCAGACACAAAGGAGCTTCCTTTCTATCTCTGCAAAAACAACCACCCCAAGCTCTAGGTTACATCTGTTACACTTGCTGTTTCTTCCAAGGGGAAATCAGCTCTGGACATCCCTTCTTGGGACTGGGAAAGATCTCCTGCTGGAACCAGACTACCCATTCCGCTATCTCATCCCACCCCCTTTCATTGCTTCACAGAACATATGCCCACTTGAAATTCTTGTTCATTTATGTGTGGATTCATTTATTGGGATGTATCCATGACTTAACCATGTGAAATAGACTCACAACATCGAGAAGACAGTGGAGAGCCGGCACTCTTTGTCCCATGTTGGCTCATCTCTCCCAGGTGATTTCCACCAAGCCATCCTTAAGATACGGCTGCAGAGCAAATCTCCCAACCCAGCCAGTCAGCCAGAACCCAGTAGTCAATCCCCAACTCATTCATCAACACCACACAATGCAACAAGCTCATAAAAATAAGTTTTGCTTTAAATGTTTTGATATAACTATTCAGAAAAGTGCATAAAAGCACTTAGTTCAGTTCAGTTCAATCGCTCGGTCGTGTCCGACTCTTTGCGACCTCATGAATTGCAGCATGCCGGTGGGCTGCCATCTATGTGGTCACATAGTCAGACACGACTGAAGCGACTTAGCAGCAGCAGCAGCAGCAGGCCTCCCTGTCCATTACCCACTCCTGGAGTTCACTTCAACTCACATCCATCAAGTCAGTGATGCCATCCAGCATTACCACCTCTCAAATGATTGAATAAACAATCCCAGAAATCAAGTCAGGTGTTAACTTTTTGGCTGCCTTTAATATAGTTGCAAACAAATACTGGCAAAGAACACTTTTTCAATACATTAAAGACTCAGAAATATTATATATTATTATCAGAGCCTCTACTGACCTAACTGGTCAAAAGAGCTTTGTGTGGCAGAAGCAAGAGGTGGGTGAAAGGAAGTAGGAAGAAGAAAAGGAGAAAAGTTGGAGAGTACTCAAAGCCCAGGATTCTTCAGAAGTATGCAGCATCCAGAGCTGCCCCACAGGATGGGATCTGAGGTAGATCGGCTCTGGTGACCTCAGCAGGACCTAGTTCACAGGGTCACTAGAGCGTCCAGTGGAGGAAGCTTCAGTTGGTAACACGGGAGTCAGCAGTGTCTGGAGATTCCAGGTTCTGGGAGAAAGAACAAACATTGGAGAACTGGGTAAGCACCGGGGACCCAGCACTTCCAGGGGCAACACAGCAGGGGCCCTCATGCAAGACTGCACACGTGCTCGGCCGCTTCGGTCATGTCCAGCTCTTTGCAACCCTATGGATCCCAGCCCACCAGGCTCCTCCGTGCATGGGATTCTCCAGGCAAGAATACTGGAGTGGGTTGCTACGGCCTCCCCCAGGCATCTTCCCTACCTAGGAATCGAACCCATGTCTCCTGGGTCTCCTATGTTGGTAAGTGGGTTCTGTGCCACTAGCCACCTGGAAAGCCCCCATGCAAGATTAATGACCTGCAAATACCCAGACCTCTGAAATGTCAATGTGACCACTCTTGAGGATCCTCCACACCCAAGAGCAGGGGGTACAAAGGCTGGGTTACGGGACAGGGCCACAAGTCATACCTGGAGGCCTTAGCAGGAGGCTAGAGTCCAGGGTTCGATGGGGCAGGGTTGTCCATCCGTCCCTCTGCAGACAGGGGTTGAGCCTTGGAGTCCTGAGCCTTGCGATTTAAGGCAAGGCCCCTCTTAGCTCCAGTGGGGGTAGTCAGCTCTTGAGTGCCCTTTTCCAGAGGGCGACGACGAGAACCACATCTGCCATCTGGGTGGAGGCACGACGCCACCGATGGACCTGGCGACAGCGCAGGGGTCTGGCTGGGTTTCCGTGAGCTGCTGCCAGCGACAGCGTCAAACTGGGAGGCTGAGTAGGTACCCCGGGCAGGCAAGGGGCGCAGGGACATGGCCCGCCCAGGGGCTCTGGGGTCGGTGCCCTCTCTAGAGGACACGGGATGACGCAGGCGGGCGGTACGACGAGGCGGGAAGTACTTGGGGCCCAGCGTTTGCACCTCCTTCAGAGCGCTCAGCTCCTGGCTGCCCGGCGCCGCGGGCTCGGCGTGGTTCACCACCGCCCGGTCCTGCCCGCGCTTCCACAGCTCATAGCGCTCAGGCTGCAGGNGGAAGGCTTTCTTATCTCTTCTTGCTATTCTTTGGAACTCTGTGTTCAAATGGGTATATCTTTCCTTTTCTCCTTTGCCTTTCACTTATCTTCTATTCACAGCTATTTGTAAGGCCTCCTCAGACAACCATTTTGCCTTTTTGCACTTCTTTTCCTTGGGGATGGTCTTAATCCCTGTCTCCTGTACAATGTCACCAACCTCCGTCCATAGTTCTTCAGGCACTCTATCAGATCTCCTCCCTTAAATCTATTTCCCACTTTCACTGTATAATCGTAAGGGATTTGATTTAGGTCATACTTGCATGGTCTAATGGTTTTCCCTACTTTCTTCAATTTAAGTCTGAATTTGGCAATAGAGTCCATGGTCTGTGCCACAGTCGGCTCCCAGTCTTGTTTTTGCAGATTGTATAGAACTTCTCCATCTTTGGCTGCAAAGAATATAACTAGTTTGATTTTGGTATTGACCATCTGATGGTGTCCATGTATAGAGTCTTCTTCTGTGTTGTTGGAAGAGGGTTTGCTATGACCAATGTGTTCTCTTGGCAAAACTCCATTAGCCTTTGTCCTGCTTCATTCTGTACTCCAAGGCCAAATTTGCCTGTTACTCTAGGTATCTCTTGAGTTCCTGCTTTTGCATTCCAGTTCCCTATAAGGAAAAGGACCTCTTTTGGGGGTGTTAGTTCTAGGTCTTGTAGGTCTTCATAGAATGACTCAACTTCAGTTTCTTCAGCGTTACTGGTCAGGGCATAGACTTGGACCACTGTAATATTGGTTTGTCTTGTAAACCAACAGAGATCATTCTGTCGTTTTTGAGATTGCATCTAAGTACTGCATTTCGGACTCTTTTGTTGACGATGAGGACTACTACATTTCTGATTTTAACTATGCCTTTAATGCTAACGGGTTTTGTTACTTTCTTTTTAACTTTTTATCGTTTTGTGAGTATGACATGAGGAGTAAGGGAGTGGCAAATGTGATTCCTTGTCTTAGTTCGCTGTATTTTCCTTTTTCCCTCTTAGTTTACAGCTTTTATTTGTTCCAGTGTTCTAAAATCTTTTCCATCTCAAAATTTAGGTTCTTTAGTTGTAGGAAAACTTTTTAGTTGCCTCTTTGACAATTTCCTACAGTTATTCCCTCCATACACTAACACCTGTATTTGGATACCAGACCTCATGGAGTCAACCTCTAATTTTTATGTCTTTTTTTCTTTCAATTTTCTCTTTATCACTATATTCTGAAATTTTTTCTCATCTTTATCTTCCAAACCTACTTCTACTGTCTTGTTCATATCTTTTATCACATTTTTCATTTTCAACAATTCATTTCTGCTCCCTTAGCTCTTTTCTGAGTATATAGTTTCCTTATCCCCACTGTCCCCATGATCCTGTTCTTGTTTCATGGGTACAGTTATTTAATCTCTCAGTTAAGTTCAGTCGCTCAGTCATGTCCAACTCTTTGTGACCCCATGGACCACAGCATGCCAGGCTTCCCTGTATTTCACCATCTCCTGGAGTTTCCCCAAACTCATATCCATTGTGTCGGTGATGCCATCCAACCATTTCATCCTTTGTCATTCCTTTCTCCTCCTGCCCTCAATCTTTCCCAGCAACAAGGTCATTTCAAATGAGTCAGTTCTTTGCATCAGTTGGCCAAAATATTGGAGTTTCAGCTTCAGTGTTAGTCTTTCCAATGAATATTCAGGATTGGTTTTCTTTAGGATTGATTGGTTTGATCTCCTTGCTGTCCAAGGGACTCTCAAGATTCTTCTCCAATACCACAGTTCAAAAGTATCAATTCTTCAGCACTCAGCTTTCTTTATGGTCCAGCTCTCATAGCCATACAAGATTACTGGAAAAAACCATAGCTTTGACTAGACAGACCTTTGTTGGCAAAGCAATATCTCTACTTTTTAATATGCTGTCTAGGTTTATTATAGCTTTTCTTCCAAGGAACAAGCATCTTTTACTTTCATGACTGCATTCACCATCTGCTGTGATTTTTGAGCCCAAGAAAATTAAGTCTGTCACTGTTTCCATTTTTACCCCAGCTATTTGCCATGAAGTGATGGGACCGGATGCCATGATCTTCATTTTTTGAATGTTGAGTTTAAACCAGCTTTTTCACTCTACTCTTTCACTTTCATCAAGAGGATCTTTATTTCCTCCTCACTTTCTGCCATAATGGTGGTATCATCTGCGTATCTGAAGTTATTGATATTTCTCCTGGTAATCTTGATTCTGGGTTGTGCTTCATCCAACCCGGCATTTCTCATGATGTACTCTGCATATAAGCTTAATAAGTAGGGTGACAATATACAGTCTTGACATACTGCTTTCCCAGTCTGTTGTTCCATATCCTGTTCTGTTGCTTCTTGACCTGCCTACAGGTTTCTCAGGAGGCAGGTAAGGGGTTTGATATTCCCATTGTGATCCATACCATCAAAGGGTTTAGGATAGTCAATGAAGCAGATGTTTTTCTGGAATTCTGTTGTCTTTTTCTATGATCCAATGGATGTTGGCAATTTGATCTCTGCTTCCTCTCCCTTTCTAAATCCAGCTTGAACATCTGGAAGTTTTCAGTACATGAACTTCATCAGTAGTGGAGAATTTTGAGCATTATTTCGTCTCTCAGAAAATACTAAAATGTCATTGACTTTTGGAGGTACTTTCCCCTCCTGCATAGTCTAGTTCTTTGAAACTTCTTTTTCTGTTTGTTTTGGCTTCTTTCAGCTTCAAGGCTTTCCTCAAATGTCTAGTGATCCTTAGTAATAGGCTCAAATATAAGGGTATGTATGGCGCAAGGAACTTATTACAAGCTCTGGGTGTGTGGATGGTTTTGGTGACTTGTACTTCCCCATATGGTGATCTGGCTGGGCTGTTTCCTGACTGAAGCTCTGATGCTGGTGATATTCAACAGTAAAAATCTTCTAATCTTCCCCCTGAGCGGACAGGCCTGGTTTCCCCACCACACAGAAAATAGGTCTTGAATTTTCTAATATCCAACTGCGGAGGTTCAGTAAATCAACCAATTTCCCCTTTGACAGCCATACTCCCAGTGGTTCCCCGAAATCCCCAGTCCAGAGAACATCCTTTTTAGCCACTCTAGACAATGAAGCTGTTTTCTGCCAAGATGAGATAGCAGTTTACTCTGCTGCGCAGAGGGGGCAGGACGGAATGTTAATTGCTTAATCTTAACTGCTTCTGAGACAGACTTCCAACAGATCCTCCTCAGCCCCATTTTAACTGTCACATCCAGAGGTACCTGGTGCCATGAATTCCTGGTGCCTTTGGGGTTTTTAGAGACAAGTGAGCTGCTTCTGGACGTTCACTGCCAATTTAGGATTCAGCTTTCCAGGGTTTGACAAATAAGTTTCTACTTGTCCTTCTGTTTTCAAATTTTGCTTCTATCTTATCTCCTTTACCATTTTCCTTGTATGTTGTTTATATATGTATGCACACGTTTTTATAATTTTAGTTTTTTATTTTGGGCTGTGCCAGTTCTTCCATGCTGCATGGGCTCTTTCATTGCGGAAAGCAGGGGTAATTTCCTAGGCTTCTTATTCAGTGGCTTCTCTTGTTGTGGGTTCTCAGGTAAGCAGGTATCAGTAATTGTGGCATAAGGGTTTATAGTTGCTCCGAGGCCATATGGGATCTTCCCAGACCAGGGATAAACCCATGTCTCCTGCACACCAGGGATAAACCCATGTCTCCTGCACTGGCAGGCAGATTCCTTACCACTGAGCCACCAGGGAGGCCCTGTTTATTACTTCTTAAAACAAAGATCCTGTCACTTTANATAAGGGTTTATAGTTGCTCCGAGGCCATATGGGATCTTCCCAGACCAGGGATAAACCCATGTCTCCTGCACACCAGGGATAAACCCATGTCTCCTGCACTGGCAGGCAGATTCCTTACCACTGAGCCACCAGGGAGGCCCTGTTTATTACTTCTTAAAACAAAGATCCTGTCACTTTATTGTCACTCCAGTGGAGTTTTGGAGGGAACAAAGTAAATGTTTTTAAAGCATCATCTTTATCTCGTTTTCCCAACTGTCTCTCCCAATAGTTCCTAAAACTAACTTCCAGCTTCAAATACACACACTTTGGTTCTCGCCTTTCCTCTCTCAATGCAATGCTTAGTTGCTCAGTTATGTCTGACTCTTTGTCAACCTATGGACTGTGGCCCATCAGACTCCTCTGTCCGGGGGATTGGGTTGCCATTCCTTCCTTCAGCGGATCTTCCCAACACAAGGATCGAACGCAAGTCTCCCACATTGTAAGTGGATTCTGTCTGAGCCACCAGGGAAGCCCCACTTTATTCTCTCACTGTTATCTAAATTATGACCTCTGCCTTCCAGACAAGTCTCCTGCTTGAAGGATCCTTCTGCGTGTGTGCTCATCGCTTCAGCTGCGTCCAACTCTATGCAACCCTATGAGCCGCAGCTTGCCAGGCTCCTCTGTCCATGGGATTCTCCAAACAAGAATACTGGAGTGGACTGCCATGTCCTTCTCCAGGGGATCTTCCTGACCCAGGGATTGAACCGGTGTCTTTTGTCTCCTGAATTGGCAGGTGGGTTCTTTAACCACTAGTGCCACCTGGGACGCTCCAAACCTGCAAACCCTAGGTGTTGGTAAAGACTGTCCTCTACACTCCATGAGCACTGTTTGCCTGCACCATTTATTTGGTGCTTAAAACAAACTGTTGACGTGGGAACTCTCCAGACTGTTTTCCTTGAAGCTAGCTTGCACCTTCAGTGGGCACTTCAGTAATAAATCCCTTCTATGAGATGTACTTGCTTCTTTCTCTGAGATACCTGCATGTTTCTGCTCCACAAGCTTCAATATTCTCTTCTTGAGAAGCTGTGTGGAAAAAAGAAGGTGAAAAGATACCTTCTCCTGGACCCTTTTAATCTCAAATGCCAACAGTTGATGTGGGCTCCCTAGTAAGGAACATCCAGGAGTGTGGGCATAAAGGAGAATGACACCTGATGGGAAGTGTCAGGCATGAACAGCATGGCTAAAATACCGATCCAGTCCAACAGCAGAAATTAAATCATGACACAGACAATGACCTGGCCTTTAAATCAGCAACTTAAATGTCTTGTAATGATTTCACTGTGACATGTAAAAACTTGAGCATGGGGGTGTTAACCTCAGAGACTTCTCTCTTTACTTTGCTCTTACATGGAGTGTGGCAATCACAGCGGTATCTGGCAGTCAGGTGGAAGTCTTCTTGAACGCATATCTCCATGACACACCCACTCGAATTTTAATTCGAACACAGGCCTCTTTGAATTGCCAGTAAATTTTTAATGTATTTCTTGAGTAGTATATAATCCTAATTCTTGCAGTTCTCTCAGAGATTCCATAAAACCACTGAAAAACAAACTAAGCCCAAAACAGAACCAACCTCTTTTGCCTAAGGGTAAATTCTCTAGGCAATAAAGAACCCTGACCAATATATTTCCTATCCCTCATTCCCACTCCTCACTCTTATGTATTTTAGCTGCTGCTGCTCTTCTGTATATCCAGTATTTCTAGACTTTGCAGTTTTAGATATTGTGGACATAAACTGTAAAAGACATGGATCTAGTTCTCTTTTGCTCCATCCCAGCACACACAGACTTCCCCTACCCCATCCTCTCATATATAATTGGTTATAACTATTAACCAATATTGTGGTTAAGTCAAGTCTGAAGTTTTACCACACAATCTTAGATACAGCTGGATCATGTAGTGTACCATGATTGCACTGCCTTTCATGTACAAAATGTTATCCTATAGTTTTTTAATGCTTTATTTCATTTGCCTAGTTTTATATATATTAATTCATCCCCAAATTAATTCCCATTAAATTTCTTTTAAATACATAAAACTCTTCAGGTACTAAATCTAATTTCTCTTTTCACAAATATTCTTCCTGGAGCCCTCCATATGCTTACTTGAGTCTGGACCGGTTAGTCTTTAGGCTGTTGCACAGACTGTATCCTGGGGTTTCTATTCACTGAAATTCTGGGTGTTCTTTTTCTCTATTATGTTAGATCTTCTAATCTAG
>SJYA01002102.1:575586-589768 GCA_006410615.1 Neotragus moschatus | reverse complement strand
TGAAAAGCATGCATAGAAAGTCAGTAAGCTGGAAGCGGTTTGGGGGAGAAAACATATTTCCCTTTTTTCATTTATGCGGTCACTGCCTTTGAGCTTTCAAACAATCCCTTTTCTATACCACATCATAACCCATTAGATATGACTATGAGCCTAGATAGTGGTTATTTTCCATGGATAACCTTCCAAGGGACTTCTCAGGATGTGTCCGCTGTCTTGTGTCTTGTTCTCCAATTCTTCCCACTGTATTTTCACCCACTGATTTGGAAGAAGCTGGTAGCTCAGCCAGAGGCAGCTGCAGCTTTGTGTGATGGGCCTGGGTTCTCCCCATGCACAGCCTCTCCTCTTTGAAGGGACGATTTCTCATCTGTAAGCCTGAGAGCATAAACTCTATCATGTGTGCTTTGCTTATTACGCTGTTGGGTAGCATTTTAAAACAGTGCTTTCGCTCTAGAGTGACTGCATTTTTCAAATCATTAGTTTCTTCAGTTTTGGTAATTTGAAGGCATGGCAAAGTCATTTGATCTTGGCTTTTAATGCCCATTTTGACAGCATCTGAAGTAACACTAATGCTATGAGCAAATATTTTGATGGTATCTAGTAGGCTCAGCCACCCTGGGGAGAAGTCTGGGCAACAAGGTAACTGCTGGAGAGGCCTTACCTCTCACCAGACATTAAGTACATGAAAACTGGGGGACCCGTTGATTTTTAGGCTGCTACTCATGGCTTGTCACGGGGAAAACCAAGGTACCTAATAAAGATGTTTGGAGAAAAACACTGCCAAATTTTCAGCTTCAACCTTATTTCCACCAAAGTTAGATGAGTTGTTTAATTCAGTTCAGAAGTGAACTGGGGCTACATAGACAGCTTCACTTTGCTTTCTTCCCCCTCTCTCCTCTTTTTTTAAACATAATGGCTAAAAAAATGTCTTCTTGTGAAAAAGCAATTTACTTGTATTTCATAGACAGGATATATCTTATTACGTACAAAAAGAACACTTTACAACTGCATATGATATTTTACTTCCTCAAAGTCTTTTTACATTTACGACTTCACCTTAAGATCACACCACTATAAGAGAAAGTGATGGAATTCTGGTATCCACTTTTTTTTTTTTAAATTTTCAGGCATAGAGCTCCTGAGTAACAGAATCAGGATTAGAACCTGGGCTTTGTAGACTGACAGACACACTACTTCATCAGCACATGACATGAGTTGGTGAAATGTGTTAATGTGTCAACTGATGGTAACTCTATGGACATGATTTACCTTTAGTGATCAAATCTGCCTTAATGAGAATCTTCAATAGTGCTGGCTCCACCCCCAAAAATTTAAATTGGCATGTGGTACAGTTGGACACCAGAATAACAGAGCTTTCAAAAGCCCCCTAGGTGATTCTAATGTACAGGCAGGCTGAGAAATGCTGTTATTCATAGATACTACTGAGTTTGATGTATACATATCCTTGTTCAAATTTTTCAAGTGAAGCAGTCTGACACAAAAGCTTGAAATGAGATTCCCATACCTGAAATATCCAAGTCACTTGCATCGTCCTACCTAACTCCCAACTCAAAAGTAAAGGCTTCAATGAAATGACTATGGGGCCAATTGCATTTTGGGAGATTCAGCTGTGCTTTAGCTCTTCTCTAATGCCCATGACAATGAATAATGTATGCTCTGAAATATTGGTAATAAAAGGCAAAAACACAGAATACAAACTCAATGGCCTGAATCAATGGATTACTCTGCAGAGACTGCTATATTGAGAAACTGAAAGTATTTTCAAAGCATAAATATTGTAATCACTCTCTAATTCTACTTCTCTTGAATAAATTAAAAAAACAAAAAAAAAAACATTGCATCTGCTGCTTCCCAGGTCTGGAGCAGCAGCAAGACAGCTGCTTTTCCAAACACTCACTTTCAGCAGCAGTGTTAACTTCCAAGCATTAGGTATCTACCAACGAGTGTCCTCAACAAAGTGGGTTGTAGAAGAGATTCCTGGGTCTGCCAGAATCTGGTATTGTTTGTTGGGAAGAAAAAATCAAAATTTTAGATTGAGAAATACTGCTTCTCCACTAACAAGCCAAAGGAGGCAGATAGTTAAGCCTTTCTTAGAGAACCTTGTATCTCAGGTTGATGATTAAATCCACCATCCATGTTTTTATTCAAACAGGCAAAAGCTTGAGAAGATGTCCAAGAAAGTTCAAAGAAACTATGTCTTCCGTTAGACTCTTAGAATACTTCTGAATTTCCATTTGTATAATCTTGGTAAACAAGAAAAACATTAAATCTACCAGTAACACCAAACCCACATTTGTTCCTAAACTCAGTCTCCTCTGCTACGAAGTAATAAGAAGAAAAGTGAACTGATTACAATTTCAGCATTTCTCTTTTCCAAATTATTATCTGATAAAGTGAACAGTGGCTGATAGGCAGCAGGAAAAAAATCAGAGAAGACATTCTTCACATTTAAGTAAAGGCTCTCACTCAGGGTCCTTCCCCACCACTCCCCCCACTCCCACCTCCATCCTTTGTTGTTGTTGTTGTTAAGGCCAGCAACAAAGAAGAGAAATAAAAGAAAAAGGACATAATTATACCTGCATTTGAGCAACCACTAGCAGAACTCTGCAACTGGTATTACGCTAGTCTACCAGAAAAATAAACACCAGAAAAGCTCATCTTTCCACATTTCATTGATTTAAATTGATACTCACAGATACAAATTATTATATTTACAACTTAAGTGCACATTATGGTAAGCAGAATAATGGCCCTGTGTTGATGTCCATAATATAATCCCCATACCCTGTGAATGTATTTCCTTTTATAGCAAAGGGAATTTAGATTGCAGATGAAATTGAGGTTGCTAGTCAGCTGACCTTAAAATAGGAACGATTACTCTGGATTACCCAGGTGGTCCAGTGTAATCACAGGGGTTCTTGCAAGTGAAAGATGGAGGCATAAGAGGGATCATAGTGAAGAGAAATGTGGTAGAAAGGACTGAACTTGCAATCGCTGGTTTCAAAGACGGACAAAGAGGGCCGTGAGCCAAGGAATGCAGGTGGTTTCCATAGCCTGGAAAAGGCAAGGAAATGAATTCTCCCCAAGAACCTCCCAAAAGAAACATGGTTCTGCTGACATCTTATTTTAGCCCTGGGAAGCCTGTTTTTGGCTTCTGAACTATGGAGCTGTAAGATAAAAGAATTGTATTGTTTATGCCACTACGATTGTGGCAATATATTACAAAAGTATTAAAAAACTAATATACATGTGATTAAAAGTATATAACTGATATACTTTTCTGGTTACAAAAGTAAGGCATGCACAGTATTTAAAAGAAAAAAGCAAACACAGCAAACATTTGATGTAGAAAATTTAAATGCCTTGTCACACCCATCCCTGATGCTCCACTGATATCCATTCTTGACCAGTGGGCATGTGGAGTGGGACTCTCTGCCTCTCAGGCCTCCAGTTGCCTACCCACAACCATAAATAACCGCCTCTACTTGGCAGCAGATGTGTAATATCAGAATTAGTTTATGATCTGTTGTTTAGTCGCTCAATTGTGTCTGACTCTTTTGTGACCCCATGGGCTGTAGCCTGCCAGGCTCCTCTGTCCATGGGATTTCCCAGGCAAGAATACTGAAGTGGGTTGCCATTTTCTTCTCCATAGTTTATGATTGTCCAGTGCAAAAAAAGATGACACTAAGGCTACAACAGGAAACTGTATTTGAACCTGGCTCTTAGATCTTGCTGAAGAATGTTTTTGCAATCATATAAGTTAATTAAATAGATTTTCACATGACCCTTTGGGGCCCTTACTGTCACCTACCAGGACCTCACCCTACGCAAGGAGAAAATCATCTTCACCCATCCGAGCACACAGCTGCGATGAATAAAATGTATCTGAGAGCCAGGCTCACCTCCTCCCTCCAGCCCTGCTCAGCACCTCCAGACTGAGGCCTCTGATTTCCTTTGCTACTGATGTATTCTTGACTGCATGTCCTAAACATAGTAGTTCTACAGTAATTAAGTACTTAAGTCTAAGTACTCATTCCCTTGAGCCATTCCTTTGCAGGAATTTGCTAATATTTTCTATACACTTCATCTGTGCATAGATCAATAGCAATGATATCAGATTTTATCTTTCACAAAAATGCAGATATCTAAAATTCTGGGGAAGAAGGCTAGATGAACCCCCTCAGAAAGCAGATGGATACCTGGTACCAGAACACATGGGAGCCAGTGACATCTTCTCCTGAGGAATATGTGTCTCCAGGACACAAGAGCTGAGGATGGAGTGACTTTCAGAAACAGTGCAGCACGGGAAGAGCTGTACTGACCCAGAGCCAAAGAGGCTACAGCACTCCAGCGCTCTCAGAGCCTACTGATTTAACTCTCCACTTGGTCTGGTTTGATTGAACAAAGGTCTCCATGCTCCTTCTTCCCTCTCTCCTAAGGATAATTTGCACCTGATTTGCAAAGTCCCTTATAATCAAGTAGAGTACACTTAGGAGGCTGCAGTTATAATCATAAGGGAATTAATGGGCTTCTTCTTTCTCACTTCCCATCCCAAATCATGTCTGTCCTTGGACCCAGTTGCTCAGACACTTGCGGCTCTAGCACACAGACTATAGGCTAGTGTTTTCCACAGAGGGGAGTCTCTGGGGCCAATTTCAAGGACTTCAATAGATGGCCCAAGCGAATATACGAAAGGATTGAAGATCACTTAAACAAACCAGTACACAGATTAAACAACAATCAAAACATTTCTTAGAAGTGGTGATAACTAAAACGAACTGCAATAGAATAAACATGAAGATGTAAAACAGGACATCAAAATCACAATATGCGGGGTAGGGTAAAAAGGTCCATCTTTTAGAATGTGTTTGAACTTACATGACTATCAGTCTAAAGCAAGCAGATAGAGTTATGGGTAAACTTTCTCGAAAACCAGGGTAACCACAAATCAAAAACATACAACAGAGTCACAAAAATCAAAAAGAAAGGAAATGAATAGGTGGCCCAGAATGACTGAGATGGAATGGTGTTCATTCTCTGTTACAAGTGCAGGTAAGATCATTATGCTGATAGAGACAGGGTCTAACCTTGGGGAAGCCTTGGGAAAAGTGTCCTTTCCCTGGTTTTCTTTCTTTTTAGCCAATATTGGTTCAAGATGCCATGAACCTGAAATATGGTGGAAAAGAAGGACCAGATAGACGTAAGTTCAGAGCAAAGGGGACTGGGAAGCAAAGACCATGAGAATATCAAATGACATCGGAATTCAGATATGTTATGCCCCAAGCATAAGCTCATGAAGGCCCTGCAGGATGACTTTGAGACCAGACACTTAAAACTCAGAAACAGCTCTGTTCCCAGTACCAGGCCAGGGAACATGGGTGATGGGAGCTAATCAAACCCAGAGCCATATATATTAGCAAATGAGAATTATTAAAGTCCTTTGCACACCTGCCCAGCCACCAGTTGTTAGTAGCCACGTCATGATTGCTAACAAGGCTTTGATCTAAGGATAAAGATTTTGTTTATCTTGAAAAGTGCACAAGATGTATCCCCTTTCTTTAAGTTGATCAACACTCTTCTCTCCACCCAACATTCACTCACAAGTGGAAATGTGAGATTCACACTCTCCACAAAAACCAAATGCTTTCTGTAAACCAAGAAATGTTCCATTTCAACTTACTCAACTCCCTCAAAGATGTCTTGCATTTTAATAAAAACTCTTTGTGATAGAGACAAGGGCAGTTATCTCACCCCATCCGTAACCCAGAGAGACACCAAGTGACCACAGCAGCCTTCCTCATCTCTTTCTCTCCCTAGTAGTCACCTGCAAGGTGAAAGGGAGGTGATATCTCCCCACCAGATCTTGTACTAACAAGGCATCCCTTTGTAAGCTCAACGCCATTAAAGGCAAAGTTCACCTTATCAATATTTCTCAAGAAAGAGTCTCTGCTCAGTGAGCCAAAAGGAACAAACTGTTCCAAGCTTATCCCTAGAGAGATAAGAACATCATTGGCACACAGGCTCCTGTTTGTACAGGTATGCCTTCCTTTTTCCATCCTCAAAGCCACCTAAACTCATAGCCATCCTCATTCTCCTTTCACGCGCTGAAAAGAGACCACGCTAAGGGTGGGGAGGAGCCTCTTCCGGGACACAGGAAGCTGCTGCCTCTGCCTCAGATTCCTCTTACCTTGTTGAAGTCTTCAGAAGTTGCCCTCATTTCCTTCCATGTCTTGTTCAGGAGCTGGATACAGATGCAGAAAAACTCCTCAAAGGATCTGTCATGGGTGAAGAACATCGGGTGGAAATCGTTGCAGGTCTCACTAGCTGGAGGAAAGAGGAGGGAAAGAAGGGAAGAAGTTGAGAAGGGAAATGAAAAGATACGGTCACATCCCCCAAAGGGAGACAATGGGAGATGCATTCGGCTCAAGCCACTGTGGAAAAAAGGCACTTAGAAAAGGCAACCAGAGGCTAGTCCCCATGAACCCTCCAAGTTTAAGGTCAGATGGGCAGACCTACACTTACGCGCATATTTTGATTGAAGGAAGTTAGCTCGTAACTCTTCCCATGTCATCATCATTATGGCTTTGGTCCAGGATGGCTGGTGTTGAATATGGGCTCTGCATCTGCCTTATTGACCTTATAAAGATCATTCAAACTGCCCTGTCAGTCACAGCTCCTCCATCACCCATAATTTCCCATTTTTCAATGGAATAACTGGCAGAAGATGAGCTTTCCTGAATACACAATTAATTGCAACTTTGAAAATAGCATCCTTGAATTATTTCTCCAGGGGGCTCTTTTCCCTCTTATGGCAGTAAGCAGGGGACATCTGAGATCATTAAGCATCTGATACCATTAACCATTTGTTTGACATTCCCAGATACAGGTGGCTGGGGGTCAAAGCAGCCCAAGTGTCTTTGAAGGTTCAGTTCTAGACCAAACCCTGAAGTCAGTAAGACTGCCTTCAAACCACCTCATTACAAAGTTTCCTTTGTCATGGTCAGACCTGGTGCTCTGAATTCTAGGTGTGGCCACCTGTCTCCTCTTCCCAGACCAGCACACCAGCCCCTCCCTGCTCCTCAGCTCTTTGTCAAGCTTACATTTTTATAGTCCTTTTACATACATTCATTTGCTCTTTAGAATACCTCTGACTGTTCATGTCGTATGAATAAGGCTACTGGAGCCCAAGGAAGTAAGCTTTGTGACTCCCCTATCCCTGATTCCCCAGGGCCAAAACAGGATTCTACACTTTTTTCTTCTTTTAATATAGGCTGTTGCTGCTGCTGGTGCTAAGTCACTTCAGTTGTGTCCGACTCTGTGCGACCCCAGAGATGGCAGCTCACCCGGCTCCCCCATCTCTGGGATTCTCCAGGCAAGAACACCTGGAGTGGGTTGCCATTTCCTTCTCCAATGCATGAGAGTGAAAATTGAAAGTGAAGTCGCTTAGTCGTGTCATACAGTGAAAGAATTTCTATTTTAATTGAACTCTATTTAAAGGCCAATTAGTCCTCAAGGCCCCAAATGGTTAAATTTCAAGCCATGGAAGCCCAGGAGGGCAGGAGGGGTGGGGCAGGAGTAAGGTTTACAGCACTTGGGGAAGGTCAGGGTGCCCTTCGTGTAGTTGAACACAGACATTATTTAGAGAGAATCCCTGGGAAAAGCTCCTGGTGAGTGAGCCCTGATCATGGGGACATGCTCCACTCTGGTAGGGGCACACCTATACACAAACCTCTTTTGTCTTCATCCTTTAGAATAGATAGTAAATGCTGCTCTCTTCCTGAGAAGGTAGGGGCATAGGCTAGCAGCAGCCAGCAGTCACACTAAAAATGTTTGGATCTGAGGGCAAAAGATTTGGGTTTAAGTCCATCCATGACAATGAGGAGCTCACTTCACCTTTATGACTCTTGATTTTTGAAACTAAAAAGTGGGAATGAAATCTCCACTGCTATCCCCATTCACGGGAAAGTGCCTTAAAAAGATACAAATAGACATAAATATGGAACAAAGCAGTGGTGATGATGATGAAGGTTGTACCAGCAGATCATTTCCAGGAACATGGGATGTTCTCTGATGGCCCTCAATTCTTAGTCAAGCCTGTTATTACATCTCAGAAATTAGAGGAAAGAATATAACCCCAACTCCAGCTCATGTTAGTGGTGACTGGCCAACTGTTAGTCACAATCGTGTCTGACTTTCTGTGACCTCATGGACTGTAGCCCACCAGGTTCCTCTGTCCATGGAATTCTCCAGATAAGAATATTGGAATGGGTAACCAACTCTTCTCCAGGAGATCTTCCCGACCCAGGGATCAAACCCAGGTCTCCTGCCTTGCAGGCAGATTCTTCACCATCTGAGCCACCAAGGAAGTCCATGATAGTGGTAGAGATGGCAAAACTGAAGAAAGTGAAGTCCTGACCTGATATACAAAGCTATTTAAGGAACTTGAAAAGTAAATGCAGGAGGGTAGTGTGTTTGCTGCCCTGGGCAATGAGCTGTCACTCTTACTTTCATAAGCACTGAAGCCAGTAAAATTTACAGGTCTACAGCAGCACTTTTAAAGTGCTATCACCATACAAAAACTTATTAATCAGATTATCACTGTACCTTTTTCAGGACTGGTGTGATTATATGTGTACTTTATGCCCTAATTAAAGTTTTATGGGACTACTGGAGCTGTGTAAGCCAGACAAAACTGAGAACAAAGAGCCCTGCTCTTGTTTGGGTGAAAAGGGATGAAAACAACATCCTTAATAATAGAGATCAGGTGGTAGAAGATTGTGTGTAACTCACAAGGGCTCTAGGGGTGTTACCTTCATAACAACCCAGGAGGTAGGCATGATGCTTATCCTCATTTTATATATGAGAAAGGTGAAACTTGCAGAAATTAAGCCTTCCATCATGTCAGCTAAGGCAGGTGGCCCCAAACGAGCATTGGAAACCTACAGTTTTTGTTGACCCAGCAGCAGCTTCATGCCTTAGCTGACACCAAGAGCACAGGGCATTTCCATGTGATTGATGCTTTGAAAGTTAATTTCTCCACCTACTCTCCTAGATCTTCTTGGATTCTTCCTTCAACAGAAACCATGATCTTGATGCACAGCCCAGTGAGGCTCACAGCAAGTACACAGCCAGCACCTGTTGATGGATAATACCTGGCCATGTGACAGTACCAACAATGGCCATACCACTGTCATTAGCCACATTTCAGGCCCTATTTTCCTCTAGGAAAATAACATCAATTTCTTTTTATTTAAATTAGAAACAGTGTTAGAAGGGTTTTGAAAGTTGTCCACAGTCACACAGCTCTCAAGTGGCAAACTCAAACTCAGCTGACTTGGCTCCAAAGTCCATCATCAGTGCCCTTACATTGTTGCGGTGACAGCCCATCACTGTTGCACATCCAGCATTCTACACCAGAGCCATTGTTTTCAACCTCCATAAGAGAACGGCTTTGCCATCATCCCGGGTTTCTTGGGACTCATCCCTTGTGATGAGAAATGGGCATACAACAAATCAAAAACAATTTGCTCCCTCACATGTTACCAAAGAAACAATGAGAAGACTGATGTATTTTGGGATTTATGATTTAAAGGTGTTCCTATATTAAAGGCAAGCAAAAAGTGATATTTTTTTCCTCAAAAATATTCAAATTGCAGATATTCAGGATTGAGGATGATTGAGCAGGAAGGACTGGTCCAGATTATCTGATCTATTTTCCTCTTTCATTTTTCAGGCAAGAGCAGTGAGAAAGGCAAAACAGCTTGTCCAAGAGTTCGTGATGGCAGAAAGTAGGCAAAGATGCCGGAAGTCAGGCTGCTGGGGTTCAAATCCTGGTTCTATCACTTACTGCTGAGTCAGCTGGGCAACACATTTCATCTGTCACTGCCTGAATGTTCTCATCTGTAAACTGGGGGCAACAATAGAACAAACTTCATCAGGGGGCTATGGGGATCAAAAGGGAACATGACCACAGGAAGTAAGCTCAGTGCAACTATGGGCCAACAAAATTATGCTGCTCTTCATCCCATAGCAAGTGGACTTCAGCCCAGGCTGTCCCAGTGATAAACTAAACTTGCATCAGCTCACAGAGGTGGCCTGATTCTCATGAACAGGGTCGTTAATCTGGAGGTTTAAACGAACAAACACACAGATAAAAATAGGGAAGGAAAGGTTTATTACTGTTTTTAAGGAAAATAGAAACCCTTTTTGAAGAAAAAGAAGTGTTGAATTTGTAGGCAATGACTTTATAAATGGAATTTAAAGAGAAATTTTCAATGAGACAAAAATAGACTTTTTGAAAAACCAAGTTGTTTTTAAGCACACTATTTTTAACACAATGAGATTCTCTTTTTATTAAAAAAAAAGGATCAACTTACTGTTCTTTTAAGTCTGGAATATTAAGGGCTGGGAGTAAATGAGTTCTTATTAATTTGCTGACATTTAATTCACTTTTAAATAGGAAGCTTTTAAAGCTTCTATAATCCACACACTTTTGTTTCTAAAATGAAAAATAATGCTATACACTTATGTAGCATTTTTGCCTTTCAAAGTAGATTTGTTCCTATTTTCCGTTGGATACTGTAAGGTGAGGCAGGTATGGTCATTGGAGCCTCAAAGAATAATGGCTTTTGTAGGGTAGCAAGTAAACAATGAAAAGTGAATACAAAGAAAGGGTTCTAGTGCTGCCTTGTGACCTTGAGAAGGTCATGTCAGCTCCAGGGCTTCAAGTTTCTTACTTGTAAATGGGACCACCTGGTAAGGTTCCTGCCAAATCTAAGATTATAAGACTACACACATGTACACACACACACACACACACACACCCCATAATGTATTTTGAAGTCCCTAATGTCCATGGGAAATAGATGGGGAAACAGCGGAAACAGTGTCAGACTTTATTTTGGGGGGCTCCAAAATCACTGCAGATGGTGACTGCAGCCATGAAATTGACAGATGCTTACTCCTTGGAAGAAAAATTATGACCAACCTAGATAGCATATTCAAAAACAGAGATACTACTTTGCCAACTAAGGTCCATCTAGTCAAGGCTATGTTTTTTCCAGTAGTCATGTATGGATGTGAGAGTTGGACTGTGAAGAAGGCTGAGTGCCAAAGAATTGATGCTTTTGAACTGTGGTGTTGGAGAAGACTCTTGAGAGTCCCTTGGACTGCAAGGAGATCCAACCAGTCCATTCTGAAGGAGATCAGCCCTGGGATTTCTTTGGAAGGAATGATGCTAAAGCTGAAGCTCCAGTCCTTTGGCCACCTCCTGCGAAGAGTTGACTCACTGGAAAAGACTCTGATGCTGGGAGGGATTGGGGGGAGGAGGAGAAGGGGACGACCGAGGATGAGATGGCTGGATGGCATCACTGACTCGATGGACTTGAGTCTGAGTGAACTCCGGGAGTTGGTGATGGACAGGGAGGCCTGGCATGCTGCGATTCATGGGGTCGCAAAGAGTCGGACACGACTGAGCAACTGAACTGAACTGAACTGAATGTCCATTAGTAATTATAGAACTTGGAGATTACACCTGCATTGCACTTTATGTCCTAAATTATTTCCTTGAATGACAGGATGGCTACACATTGCAGTTAGGGTATTAGGGCATCAGAATGGCATTTGATAGGCTTAGAAATGTTTGATAAGCTAGTATGCAATCTTTCTTTCGTAAGAAAAGTGTTAGTTGTTTTCAGCCCCTTTCAATCTATTAATATCACCGAATGCAGACCATTACATAAGAAAATTACATGACTAAAGATAGAATGACAAGATGACACAGGAAAATGCACATAATTTCTGCTCTTTCATGGGAATTTTCTCAGACAAATGTAATGTTTGAGATGCTGAAAACCTCTGTTCCTGTTTTCGATGACCCTTGTTATACTCTGACTGTGAACCCACTTGCAAGTGACTAAAGAGACATATTTTGGTGGCACTAGGAAAATTCTGAGTATTTTTACCATGAAATAATGAGCCATTTCAACTAAACCAGTCTTTGGAAATGGCACACCTTTGAAAGAGAGATAAGCACTGGCCTAACACAAAGGGCATTTTGTTTTTAAAATTCTGAGCTACAGGAAGAAGGGGATAAATCATAAACACAAAAGTGTTGTGAAAACTGTCAGAATGGCTGCAAAATCTTACTAGGTAGCCACAGCATGGAAACTAGAACTATCTGTGGCTCTAGGGTCAGTCTGGGAAATATATTGATGAATTCACAGATGCAAATGTCTATTTATACCTCTGCACAAAATCTTACCCTTGCGGCCTTTGAATTTTCTATTTTTAGACTGGGTATTCCTTAATAGCTTGCCTTTGGAGTTTTGGTGCTGTGTGTGAAGAGGCTCAAAGTTCAAAACCTTTTGTAGGTGGGAGAGGTGAAAAGAGGCGAGAAGAGTGAGGGCAAGGAATGTGAAAAGTTCCCCACTGCTGAGCTCCACCAGTGCAGAAGCTTTCACCCCTGCTATTTCAGGATAGGGGATCAGATGTTTGAAAGCTGCTCAGAGTTTCCCAGCTCCTGAAATCTGGTTTAACAGAACTCTGGATATTCTTTTCTATCCTCTCTCATGCCTAAAAATAGTATGAAATTGACACTAAAAAGACATATCGTCTAATCCAGTGCTCCATTGTTCACTTTCCTTCTGGGCTTTTTTTTTTTAAGGACATGGAGAGAGAGAGAAAAAAAAAAACCAACTAGTGTTAGGGCTAAAAATCAGACTCAAGCATTTAAAGATAAACAATTCACCAAGAATGACCTGAGATCATAGCTCAGGCTCACAGTTGTGTGTTAATAAAAGAGCAGAGATTCTAGAGTGAGGATGATCTGGGGGCAAATCTTGGTGTCACTACTGAATAGCAATGTGACCTTTACCAATTTACTCTTCCTCGGGGGCTCAGTTTCTTCATTATAAAAAAGATAATGCATCTTACCTCATCAGATTGCTGCTAAGATTAAATCTAAACTGATACATGATTCACATATTAACTGAGATAAAATAAGCATTAGTAAGTGCTAGTTGTTACCAGTTTTAATAGCAAAGTAATTATTATTGTACTTAGCTAAAATGGCAAATTTGGAGGAATTATACTTGCAGATAGACATTATGAAACTATAACAATTAGAACAGCTTGATATTGGTCCATGAATGGAAAAACAAAACAACAAAATAGGATAGGGAGTTCTTATCTTCAGATAGAGTCTTATATGTACAATCACTAGATTTATGAAAAAGGTGACACTATAGTGAAAAGAATTTTCAAAAACTTGTGCTGAGCCAATTACATATGCATCTGAAAAATGAATTATAACTCCTTATTTCATACCATCTACAAAAATCAACTCAAAGTAGATTATAGGTCTCAGTGTGAAAGGAAAAACAATGAGGCTCCTATATAATGCAGGAGAATGATATTGATAACTTAGAAGTAAGCAAAGATTTCTTAAACAGGACCAAAAAAATCATTAACCCTAAAGAAAAAGGTTTGATCTGCTTATATTAAAATCAAGAACTCTTATTTATCAAAGGGTACACGAAGGATGGCAACGTCAGGGTAGGAGAAAAACTTGCAGCATTGTCTGGCAAAAAACTGATATCCATTGTATATAAATACCTCTAATAAATCAAAAAGGGAAAGAAAGACAACTCAACAGAAAAATAAGCAACACGTAAGCAGATACTTCACAAGATATCTAAGTGTCCAATGAACACATGAAAAGATACTTGGCTTTTTTAATCACCAGAGAAATGCAAATTTAAACTACAATGAGATATTTTCAAATATCACCAGAATAGCTACAATGAAAAGATTTAAAAAAATAATTGTGGATAAGAATGTAGAAAAAAAATAGAATTCTCATAAACAGTTGTTAGGAGTGTAAATCAGCTCAACCACTTTGAAAAGCAGTTTAACAGTATTTAGTCTACCTAAGAAACTCCAGTACTTTGGCCACCTCATGCGAAGAGTTGATTCATTGGAAAGGACTCTGATGCTGGGAGGGATTGGGGGCAGGAGGAGAAGGGGACGACAGAGGATGAGATGGTTGGATGGCATCACTGACTCGATGGACGTGAGTCTGAGTGAACTCTGGGAGATGGTGATGGACAGGGAGGCCTGGTGTGCTGCGATTCATGGGGTCGCAAAGAGTCGGACATGACTGAGC
>SJYA01002102.1:559222-575480 GCA_006410615.1 Neotragus moschatus | reverse complement strand
GCTTACTCCTTGGAAGAAAAATTATGACCAACCTAGATAGCATATTCAAAAACAGAGATACTACTTTGCCAACTAAGGTCCATCTAGTCAAGGCTATGTTTTTTCCAGTAGTCATGTATGGATGTGAGAGTTGGACTGTGAAGAAGGCTGAGTGCCAAAGAATTGATGCTTTTGAACTGTGGTGTTGGAGAAGACTCTTGAGAGTCCCTTGGACTGCAAGGAGATCCAACCAGTCCATTCTGAAGGAGATCAGCCCTGGGATTTCTTTGGAAGGAATGATGCTAAAGCTGAAGCTCCAGTCCTTTGGCCACCTCCTGCGAAGAGTTGACTCACTGGAAAAGACTCTGATGCTGGGAGGGATTGGGGGGAGGAGGAGAAGGGGACGACCGAGGATGAGATGGCTGGATGGCATCACTGACTCGATGGACTTGAGTCTGAGTGAACTCCGGGAGTTGGTGATGGACAGGGAGGCCTGGCATGCTGCGATTCATGGGGTCGCAAAGAGTCGGACACGACTGAGCAACTGAACTGAACTGAACTGAATGTCCATTAGTAATTATAGAACTTGGAGATTACACCTGCATTGCACTTTATGTCCTAAATTATTTCCTTGAATGACAGGATGGCTACACATTGCAGTTAGGGTATTAGGGCATCAGAATGGCATTTGATAGGCTTAGAAATGTTTGATAAGCTAGTATGCAATCTTTCTTTCGTAAGAAAAGTGTTAGTTGTTTTCAGCCCCTTTCAATCTATTAATATCACCGAATGCAGACCATTACATAAGAAAATTACATGACTAAAGATAGAATGACAAGATGACACAGGAAAATGCACATAATTTCTGCTCTTTCATGGGAATTTTCTCAGACAAATGTAATGTTTGAGATGCTGAAAACCTCTGTTCAGGTTTTCGATGACCCTTGTTATACTCTGACTGTGAACCCACTTGCAAGTGACTAAAGAGACATATTTTGGTGGCACTAGGAAAATTCTGAGTATTTTTACCATGAAATAATGAGCCATTTCAACTAAACCAGTCTTTGGAAATGGCACACCTTTGAAAGAGAGATAAGCACTGGCCTAACACAAAGGGCATTTTGTTTTTAAAATTCTGAGCTACAGGAAGAAGGGGATAAATCATAAACACAAAAGTGTTGTGAAAACTGTCAGAATGGCTGCAAAATCTTACTAGGTAGCCACAGCATGGAAACTAGAACTATCTGTGGCTCTAGGGTCAGTCTGGGAAATATATTGATGAATTCACAGATGCAAATGTCTATTTATACCTCTGCACAAAATCTTACCCTTGCGGCCTTTGAATTTTCTATTTTTAGACTGGGTATTCCTTAATAGCTTGCCTTTGGAGTTTTGGTGCTGTGTGTGAAGAGGCTCAAAGTTCAAAACCTTTTGTAGGTGGGAGAGGTGAAAAGAGGCGAGAAGAGTGAGGGCAAGGAATGTGAAAAGTTCCCCACTGCTGAGCTCCACCAGTGCAGAAGCTTTCACCCCTGCTATTTCAGGATAGGGGATCAGATGTTTGAAAGCTGCTCAGAGTTTCCCAGCTCCTGAAATCTGGTTTAACAGAACTCTGGATATTCTTTTCTATCCTCTCTCATGCCTAAAAATAGTATGAAATTGACACTAAAAAGACATATCGTCTAATCCAGTGCTCCATTGTTCACTTTCCTTCTGGGCTTTTTTTTTTTAAGGACATGGAGAGAGAGAGAAAAAAAAAAACCAACTAGTGTTAGGGCTAAAAATCAGACTCAAGCATTTAAAGATAAACAATTCACCAAGAATGACCTGAGATCATAGCTCAGGCTCACAGTTGTGTGTTAATAAAAGAGCAGAGATTCTAGAGTGAGGATGATCTGGGGGCAAATCTTGGTGTCACTACTGAATAGCAATGTGACCTTTACCAATTTACTCTTCCTCGGGGGCTCAGTTTCTTCATTATAAAAAAGATAATGCATCTTACCTCATCAGATTGCTGCTAAGATTAAATCTAAACTGATACATGATTCACATATTAACTGAGATAAAATAAGCATTAGTAAGTGCTAGTTGTTACCAGTTTTAATAGCAAAGTAATTATTATTGTACTTAGCTAAAATGGCAAATTTGGAGGAATTATACTTGCAGATAGACATTATGAAACTATAACAATTAGAACAGCTTGATATTGGTCCATGAATGGAAAAACAAAACAACAAAATAGGATAGGGAGTTCTTATCTTCAGATAGAGTCTTATATGTACAATCACTAGATTTATGAAAAAGGTGACACTATAGTGAAAAGAATTTTCAAAAACTTGTGCTGAGCCAATTACATATGCATCTGAAAAATGAATTATAACTCCTTATTTCATACCATCTACAAAAATCAACTCAAAGTAGATTATAGGTCTCAGTGTGAAAGGAAAAACAATGAGGCTCCTATATAATGCAGGAGAATGATATTGATAACTTAGAAGTAAGCAAAGATTTCTTAAACAGGACCAAAAAAATCATTAACCCTAAAGAAAAAGGTTTGATCTGCTTATATTAAAATCAAGAACTCTTATTTATCAAAGGGTACACGAAGGATGGCAACGTCAGGGTAGGAGAAAAACTTGCAGCATTGTCTGGCAAAAAACTGATATCCATTGTATATAAATACCTCTAATAAATCAAAAAGGGAAAGAAAGACAACTCAACAGAAAAATAAGCAACACGTAAGCAGATACTTCACAAGATATCTAAGTGTCCAATGAACACATGAAAAGATACTTGGCTTTTTTAATCACCAGAGAAATGCAAATTTAAACTACAATGAGATATTTTCAAATATCACCAGAATAGCTACAATGAAAAGATTTAAAAAAATAATTGTGGATAAGAATGTAGAAAAAAAATAGAATTCTCATAAACAGTTGTTAGGAGTGTAAATCAGCTCAACCACTTTGAAAAGCAGTTTAACAGTATTTAGTCTACCTAAGAAACTCCAGTACTTTGGCCACCTCATGCGAAGAGTTGATTCATTGGAAAGGACTCTGATGCTGGGAGGGATTGGGGGCAGGAGGAGAAGGGGACGACAGAGGATGAGATGGTTGGATGGCATCACTGACTCGATGGACGTGAGTCTGAGTGAACTCTGGGAGATGGTGATGGACAGGGAGGCCTGGTGTGCTGCGATTCATGGGGTCGCAAAGAGTCGGACATGACTGAGCGACTGAACTGAAAAAATTCATACTCAATAATACAGCAATTCTACCCAAAGATATAGCTCCAAAAGAAATGCATAAACTGGTGCTGCATAAGAAAGGTATCTGAATGTTCATAGTGGCTCTATTTGTTATAATCAAAATCTTGAAACAGTCAAAATGTCCACTCAATATATTAGATAAATTTTAGTTTATTCATATAGCAATATTTGTTGTTTAGTCGCTCAGACATGTCCAACTCTTTGCAACCCCATTGACTGCAGCACTCCAACCCTTAAATTAGTTTCTCTTAGTTTCCTTCCTCCGTCCCTCTCTCATTTCCTCCATTCATCTACAGATCCTTCCTTCCTTCTTTCCTTCCTTCCTTTCATCCATGCATGGGTATGTCCACCTATCTGTCCATCCATCAGTCCACTGACCCAGTGATTCGTTCATCCATCCATCCATCCATTCATCCACTCATTCATCCATCCATACATCCAACTAGTAAGGTGGTTAAGAACAGGGTCCTGGAGCCAGTCTGCCTGAGTTTGGACCCTGGCTCTGCCATTCACTATCTATATGACCTTGAGCTCAAGAAGAAGGAGAAATGAGTAAAAGCTGAAGAAACCAGCAGGCATCAGATCATCTAATTCTTTGCAGAACATTAGGATGCTTGGGCTTTATTCCACCTGCAATAAGATACCATTAGCAGGTTTTAAACTGGAGTGGAATAAAGTAACAACTTCCTATCACCTTCTTCCTCTACCTTTTATCTCTTTTTAATGGAATTAAAATTCAGGTAATTTGAGGATCCCTGTTATTCTGGACTCTACTTGATACTTCAGTGCATTAAGGGTGAGTGATGAACTACATAAAAACATTAGTGCTAAGTAGTTAGGAGTCACCAGAATTGAGGCTAGAATTCTTTCTCTATACTTCTCAACTAAGTCCTTTATGTCATCAAGCCTGTATTATTATGATGATAATAACAGTAATTTACATCTGTAGAACTAAGTAAAGATATAGTGAGAAGAGTCCCATAAAACACCTAGCATAGTTCTTGGCATATAATAAGCACTCAATAAATGGTAGCTATAAAATGCTGTGCAGAATACAAATATGATGTGCAATTTTCCCCAAAATCTTAAATTTAGATTCACACAGGTTTAGTCTGTGTGAAATCTTGTTCACTTGAACCTCCCTTCATGAAAGTAACAGATCCCTTGGAAAATTAAAGGGCTGCATCTACCAAATGACAAAATGTGCAGAATTTCCAGGAAATTATGATTTCTAATAAGAATGAGCTAAGTGACTCCTAGATGTTGGCTTATAATTGAAAAATGGGCTTTCTGACATGCTCTGTGTTTGTGCTTCTTGGTCCTCTGGCTGAAACTAAGACCGGCAGTAAAACAGATTCTGGATCCTGACACCTTCTCTCTTGACAAAATAATTGCTTCTGGATCCACTTATAGGTCTCTGAATGGTCTAAAGAAAAGAACATAATAGGAAAAACTGAATTATTTGGGAAGAGTATCTAGTTTGCAGTATGCTTTACTAACAGAAAACCAAAATGAAAAATCTAATTTGCCGACCTTCTGGGTGAGGTGTGGCTGCAGCATTGGTAGGCACAGTGAACGATTAGGAAAGAGGAAAGTTCTAGTTGGGTGGTAAATAGTCCAAGGCAGGGCAAAGGAGAGCACATCTAAGAAGTGATTTCTGCATGTCCTTAATTGAAATTTCCTTTATAAGGAAAATTATTCTCAGAAGTGACATATTAAGAGACTGTCATACAGCAAATTTAGCATGGATATAAATAATTGCCTGTTCAACCATGTGAGATGGGCACTCGAGGGTTATGTTGGTTCAGAGGCTGATTAATGAACGGCTGGGATGTGCCTCACCGAAGCCTCAGCAAGAAAGAGCTGTGTGCTGTCACGTGACCATTGATGACATCTTTTACTTGAGACTAAGAGCCTTAACCAGGGCTGGGGAGCTGGCAAAGAGGCTAAAAATAAGTAGCCCTAAGTCCAATAAATAGCAAATAAAGCAAAGAGGACATGTCAAGTCTTGCTCATTGCATACATTCTTTCATGTCTTTGGTACTCAGTAATTGAGTCCCCTTAAAAACTTAGTGATTACCTGTAGATGTCAGGATAAAATGCAAATCATTTAGCAAAGCATTCAACACTTTCCAGTCTGCCCCTACTCCATTCTCCTAACTTTTCCTAACTGACCTAGGACTGAACATTAAATTCAACAATAAAATCATCAAATAAACCTCTCCACTTATATCTGTGGGGCTGCCCCATGGCTCAATGGGTAAAGAACCTGCCTGCAATGTAGGAAACATGGGTTCAATCCCTGGGTAGGTAAGATCCTCTGGAGGAGGGCTAGCAACACCCACTTCGGCATTCTTGCCTGGAGAATCCCATGGACTGAGGAGCCTGGCAGGCTACAGTTCATAGCATTGCAAAGAGTCGGACATGGCTGAGCAATTACACAGGCACACACACTTGTATCTGCACATGTTAAGCTCCTGGGTTTCCCTCTTCATGGAGCCCAGTGAGTCAACCTTCAAAGTCCATCCCTTTGCTAAAGTCATCTCCCTCCAGCCCTGCCCAACTTCTGGTTCCTTTGTGTTTCCAGACGTTTTATTTCTTCTATCTGTTTGGAATCTCCACTCTTGATTATGAGCCTCCAAGACACAGGAATCCTGATTCAGTACTTTCTGCATTCTTAACGGTGCTCACATGGCCAGCCTTCCACAAACACATGCCCACAGTCCCTTCTCTGGTTTCCTCCTTCTTCTCCCTCCCTAGACATGCTTTTCTTCTATGTGGTTTCCATTATGCCCCACTTTGTGCACTGTTAATAAAATGGGATAAGAGAAGTTCCCAACTTTTATATAACACACATTTCGGCACTCCTGCTGTGATAGGGCCACTTTGGAAGGCCCCACCCATGCTTCACCCACTACTTTAAAATAAATTGTCCAACCTACAAAATGATGCAGTCCTCTGTATTCTCTCCGCCAATATCCTGAAATCCAAGTATAGGTGCTCTCTTAATAGAAAATGAGCTATGGAGTCTGGAGTTAGCATGTACACACTGCTATATTTAAGCTGGAGAACCAATGAGGTCCTACTGTATAGCACTGCTGCTGCTAAGTCACTTCAGTCATGTCTGACTGTGCAACCCCATAGACGGCAGCCCACTAGGCTCCCCCGTCCCTGGGATTCTGCAGGCAAGAACACTGGAGTGGGTTGCCATTTCCTTTTCCAATGCATGACAGTGAAAAGTGAAAGTGAAGTCGCTCGGTCGTGTCCAACTCTTTGTGACCCACCAGGCTCCTCCGCCCTGCAGCCCACCAGGCTCCTCCGCCCTGGGATTTTCCAGGCAAGAGTACTGGAGTGGTTGCCATTGCCTTCTCCGCTGTATAGCACAGGGGAACTCCACTCAGTTATGTGGCAGACTGGATGGGAGAGGAGTTTGGGAGGGAATGGATACATACATATGTATGGCTGAGTCTCTTTGCATCTGAAACTATCAAAACTTTGTTAAAAGGCTATACTCGAAAATAAAATTAAAAAGTTAAAAAAAAGAAAAATGAGGAATTTTAAAGGGAAGCAGATGAATCACACAAATGTAACAACAACAACAACAACAAAAACGCCTCAAATCTGGTATGTACCCAAATCATGGTATATGACCCTCCTCTGTAGATCAACTGCCAACAACTAGTCCTGCCCTAGGGTAGGGGCCTCTTTTCCTCTCCTCGCCCACCTCATTTACCACATGTGGCTTTGAGCAGGAGCACCGGAACTCAGTGCTGATCTCAGGGCCTCGTCAGACTTCGTTACAAGGAACATATGGCCTCAAAAATTGCAGGACAGTGTGAACAATGTGTCCCCCTACCCATGGGGAATTAAAGGGGATATGGGGGATATGAACAGAATAATCCAGTGACAATCACGCTTTTGCCAATGCAGGGTTTGAGAGGATGAAGATTTCTATCAGTGATCAAAACGGACTTAAACCCCTAATTTTTTGCCTATATATAGTTCCATCAATCCTCTTAAAGAAGAGTGCATATAAGGAGTACGGCTCTCTCCTACCCAGGATCACGTGGGCAGGTTTGTGCAGAGAGGCCAAGCAGTGCACCCACAGAGCAGCAGCCCAGGAACTGTATCCTCAAGCATCGTGTTAATAATGTAGGAAAAAGGCTTCACACAGGCACTTGACTGAGATTTACCCCAGAAAAGAGGAAACGAAAGGATAAAGCATTACATATCAAACCAGCAACAGCTGGCTGGAAAACTTGAAAAGGACATAGTCTGAATTACCAGTCACTGGGGAAATCTGCCAGAGCAAGTTAGAAGGTGAGTAGCCTAGAAAGCTGTTATTTACTTGATACCATTGCAGTGACCATGCAGAAGAACTGTTCTAAGCTCCTTACAAGTATTTTCTCGTTTAGTCTTCATAACAATTGCATAAAGGAGGTACAGCTATTATCATCCCAACAGTACAGACGAGAAAACGAGGCACAGAAGAGTGATGTTGCATGGTTCACAGAGCTAAGAAGAGGCAGAGCCAGGACTTAACAATAATTTGGGTCCAGAGTCCTTCTTATCAAACTACTCAACACACATTAATTTCCCTCTATGGAAGATTTTTACAGCAGAAAGTTAATTCTTTCTAGAATGCCTATTTACTGTGATATAAAAATAAATTTAATTCCATTTCTTTCTTCTCCAAGCCATTATTTTAATGAACACTTAATCTTAAAAGCTAAGGCAATTTTTGGATATGCAATTCCTACAGTTGGTAAGAGTGGTGCCTTTCCCAATTTATCTATGGCAGACATGTATTCCCATGAAAATGTTACTGTTTTAATGGCAGGGGAAAATTCAACAACTCATAGACTTTTAATTTCAGGAAACTTTTATTTGTTCATTGGTTTCTTAATAAAGAAGATAGAAAATTTGTCTCTTTTAATGCAAGGAAGATTAGGAAAATCAAGCTAATGAGACCAATTTATTTTTAATCAAACAATTCTATAGCACTTTATACCAGCCTCTGTTCTCTGTGCTTTACAACTATTAAATCATTTAATTCTCATAGGAGAATTCCATATGAGACAAGTTCGATTCTCAACTCTATCTCACAAGTGAGGAAAATTGGGGCACAGAGAGGGTAAGTAACTTATTTGAGGTCACACAGCCAGAGAGAGACAGGGCAGAATGTAAGTCCGGAGGCCTTCAGCCTGCAGAGGCTATTCTCTGAATATGTGTGTAGTCAGTGTACTTGGAGGTCCCCTTGCGCCAGTAGCTTTCTAGTTGCTGCTGCTGCTGTCCTAAGCATTATGCAATGAGGGCTTCATCAGTATTCACATAATAAGGCCATTGAGCTCCTTTGACCCTGAGAGATCACACACATATCCATGACTATCCCAGATGTCTCAGGTTTAGGGTAAGTAGCTAAATTATACTACTTCTATTCATTAAAAATAGCCCCATGCACTCGAACTTCTTTTAAAAAATTATGTTAGAAGTGGATTTCTGTTTCACAGAAATAGCTTCAAACAAATAAACAAAAAACCAGGCATCAGTGTTTTGCTGGTATTTGGGGAAATAAATTTGAGTAAAAATGTGGCACATTCACTCCGGGTGTGCTCTCAGAGTACATCTCATTATCTTGAATACATGGACATCCAAGAAGTGAATACAGTTTTGCAGTTGATAAAATTATTTTCACTATTAAAGAGCGCTAATAAAATTAGGTTTAAGTTCTTGTTACTGCTTTAATGAGACTAGTTTTTCATCTTACAGACTGTGGGGCTAATTAGTATTCCAAGGAATGAAACATTGGTTTCTTGTTGCTGGGCCTATGAGACAGGTTCATATATATAGCTTCTGCCTCAAGAATGTGTATCTGTAGTCAGTCTTAAATGGATGGCAAAGACATACTTTAACTCTTTGCTATCCACATTCTTTTTATATTGAATGTCTGCAACTTTTTCCTCTATGGTCTTGCTGACATATAATAATAATTAACTTCTAAAGTTTCTCTAATATCCTTATATATTCAGGTGGTTATTATCCAACGACAGACTGCCTGCCGTTGAACTTGTTCTAAGCCAAATTCAACAAAGTTTATTTTGGCCTTCAGCTTCTTAGCCATCATCTTTCTCTTTCTTTTTAAACTCTCACCAAAAAGACGTCGCTTTAGATAAGAACATATCTTAATGAAAAACCGAACTAAGGATGAGACTAAAGTAAGATGCTTTTAACTTCAAGAGGATGATTTTCTGATGAAAATTCTCAGTCCTTCCTTCCATATGAAATAAAATTTAATGCTCTCAGACACTTTCATTTCCTTCCTTTGTAGACAGTTATTTTATTTTACTTTTTGGTCACGCGATCTTATTCTTCATGTTTTTGAAATCGTTTCCTCCCTTGTCTGCGACAAAAGCATTTGAGAACTTTGATTTTATAAAAATTCCCAATTCTCTAAAATCAGAGGGTGTTTCTGACATCACTTTCATTCTCTTACACACATAAGTGATCAGGACATCTCCTGTGGTCACTAGAATGTACAGAGGATACTCAACACAGGAACCCATGCTTCCTAGCAAGAAGGACATTATATCTAGCATGTGGAGTCCTTATAAATGATTTTGAGGTTATTTGGCAGCTGTTAAGACTCAAGAGAGTAAAACATAATAACAATAGCCCATTAGCACTGGATAATTGTTCTTCTTCCCAATCTCACTGTTCTTTCTTGTCTTCTTCATAGACTTGTTTTTTGTTTGTTGTTTGGGATGTGGGCAGTGCTTTTCTCTGCCCAAGGTTCTGTTCTCATCTTTCTTCTCTTTCTCTTCACTCTTGCCCTAGGAGAACTGAATTAGTCCGCGGCTCCCGTGGTCACCGCTGTCAAATTTTGTTTTGAGCTCAGAACTTTCCCCTGAGCTTCAGACAACCAGTTGCTCACTGGACATGCCTGTTTGGATATCCCTTAGTCACCTCACACTCAAAATGACCCAAACTGAACTCATTCCTTCTATCTAGGCTGGTTCCCCATCTCAGCAGTCTGCTATGCTTAGTCATCCAGGGTCGGCTGGACTCCTCTCTCAGTCACCTTAGTATTCTGAATATATGTCCTCCTGCCCTACATGAGGAGTTCATGAAAATCTAACTATTGCCATGGCAAGACACAGATATAGCAATAACAAGCATTTAAACTTATTATTATTAGTGCTTTATCATAGTGAAAATAATTAAGTCACTCTGCTTAAAATCCCTCAGATAAAATCCCAGCTCCTTTCAAAGTCTTTACTGTGTGTACCCTGCCTAGCCCTTAATAGGCCCATTGCATACTTTTTAAAAATAAAACTTCCAGAATGTATTTACTGGGGAGAGGGAGAAAACAATTTCAAATTTTGAGAAGAAAATAGAATGACCAAACACATTAAGTCAAATAAGCTGTTTACAAGACTTCTAGACTTAAAGATAAATTTCTCCTCTGCCTGAAACACCCTGCCTTGTCTCATTCCCTGTTGTTGTTGTTTAGTTGCTCAGTCGTGTACGACTCTTTTATAACCCCATGGACTCAGCTCACCAGGCTACTCTGTCCATGGGATTTTCCAAGCAAGAACACTGTAATGGGTTGCCATTTTCTCCTCCGGGGGATCTTCCTGACCCAGGGAACGAACCAGTGTCTCCTGCATTACCTGTGGATTCCTTATCACTGAGCCACCTACTCAGTGATAATTCCAAAGGTCTTCTAACTTCCAGTGCTGTTACCACCTCTATCAGTTCAGTTCAGTCGCTCAGTCGTGTCCAACTCTTTGCGACCCCATGAATCGCAGCACGCCAGGCCTCTCTGTCCATCACCGACTCCCGGAGTTCACTCAGACTCACGCCCATTGAGTCAGTGATGCCATCCAGCCGTCTCCTCCTCGGTCGTCCCCTTCTCCTCCTGCCCCCAGTCCCTCCCAGCATCATGGGATGTCTTTATTCATTACCTATAGTCTGATACCTCTAATTGTCCCCATCTCACCTTCCATCATTTACACCATTCTCTATCTGTTTTTGTGTCTTTCCATAAAAATTCTAAGACTCTGGAGCTCCAGGACTATGTCTTTCCTGTCTTTAGAGTCTCCAAAAATGTTTATGGAGTGCATGGTTAGATGTGACACACTACTTATCCCATTGGACAACATTATTGAAGCTGCAACTTTCAAAAAGTCTCCATCTCCTTGTTACACTGAAGCATAGCACTGAAATCTCATATTCTTGCCAGCACTAGTTAATCATTAAACATTTCTCCCCACTAACAAAACAAAACATGACCACAGGAGAAGGCTCTGCAGAGACCATGCCCACACATTTCAATGCCTGGGCTAAAATAACCATTTAAGTGTGTAGGACTCTTCATCATATCGTACCAGGAAACGCGCCCTCCCATATTTAAAAATACACTTGTTTGGCTTGATTCAGGCTGTTCCTCATTCCAGGCCTGCATGAGTCATTGGAGAAACATCCTATTAGAGGGCACCCCACAGACTGGCTTCCTTTGTATGTTTTCGATGAGTCAGGACGTATGAGTCACAGTTCACTCTCATGACAAAAGGAACCTGTTCTCCCTTCCTTTTCATTACTAATATTTTGTGGGCTTCATTGGCACCTTTTAGAAACATCTAAGGGGGCCAGGGGCAGCTGGAGAATCGGCATTATTTATTTTTCACAAGCTACTCTACTTAAAGCACCTTTCACCAGAAACAGCAGGATACAGTGGAGTGGCACATCCAGAGTTCACGTGGCTCCTGGGAGGCCTGCATGTGGCTCTTGCTGCTATGCCATGCCATCGATGGGGCAGGAAGGCTCACAGGAGGTAAAGACACTGCACAAGGCCCCTTGCAGGACAGGCACTTAGAAACGGTCTCCCAGAGCTACTGTTGATAAAGGGCCAGTTGGCTTCTCTTTCTTGGCTACGATAGACAAATGCTTGGCTAAGGAGAGTGACATTTCTCAGCATAATCAATGGCCAACTAGTGAGCACAAAGCCGAGTGGAAAGACAGTCAAAGAACTGCAATCGTCTAGATGTCATCCAGGACACTCAGAACCTGCCAGTGGAAGAGTTTTTAAGCTCCATGATAATTAGAAACAACAGAGGTTAATTCCTTTCATTCCATTCCAGCAAATCTTTCAAGTGGCTATCCACAGAGATAAACTGGGCATGGAATCAGTGGCAGAAGAAAGTACAGTGAGGTATATACGCCACAAAAGAAGAATATGCAAAGGGTCATGAGAGTCCCGGGGAAGGCTAAGTTTATTTTCTTAGAGGAATTGGCATTTGAATTGGACCCAAGGATGATAGTTCTGAATGTGTTTTTCCTTCAGAACCNTGGCAGAAGAAAGTACAGTGAGGTATATACGCCACAAAAGAAGAATATGCAAAGGGTCATGAGAGTCCCGGGGAAGGCTAAGTTTATTTTCTTAGAGGAATTGGCATTTGAATTGGACCCAAGGATGATAGTTCTGAATGTGTTTTTCCTTCAGAACCCAGTCAGGCTCATTTCAAATTCATTTACATTCAGACTCCAAATTCCATATTCAGCATCTCTGGGAAGCCATTTAAAAGCACGCATAGAAGCCTGCCTGCAAGGGAGATGCTTCTACCCAGTTCTATCAGGAACAGTTTTACAGTGGCCAATAAATGAAATAGAGAAGAGACTCACTAAGTCCACATCGTTCTGCTTTCCAGGGGATCCTGGTGCAGTGAATTCTTTTTCTGCTTTAATAGAAGGTGATAAAAATACTTGCCACCCACTTACCTCAGAGGAACACTGCCGGGATGCATAATGCTCAAAGCACTTTGAATTTTTTAGGTGAAAAGTGCTTTTTGAAAACAAAGCTTTGTGATCATGAATGTTTGATAAAAAGGAAGCAAAAACATTGTCTAGAGCATGTGTTTATCGGGGTTGGGAGAAACCAGACACTAGATTATAACTTACAAGAAAGTCAGCATTCTACAGTCAAGCCCTGAAAATCCTTTCCCAGGAGATAAGACAATAACTATTCAGGGTACATTTAATATATCAAGAAATGAGGCAAAATTGGCATCTTTGATGATAGAGGTTTCTGATAAGAATAAAGAATAAGGAAAAGGAATTGCAATTTGTCTCATGATGAGGTATGGGGGACATAAATTTTGCAGGCCGAGATAATCAGAATTGATTCCTAAAAAGCCAAGAAATGAACACACAGAGGACACTGGGAGAAAAACTTTGAATGCCCAAGAATGAACGGGGTAAGTGATCCAAAATATTCAGTACTGCAGAATAAAGACAACAGAAGATAAAGGAAAGTTGTAAACAGTGAGTAACTCTCTGAATTAGACTACAGAGCTGTGTAGAAGGAAGAAATTAGACCCTTAGAAGGCTTAAGTGATAGTCTACTCTCTGGTCCAAGCAAATATATGTTCTCTATGTGAATGACTTAATTTCTCACAACTTCACACAGCTGAGAGAATCAAAGGAGAAAATGTTAAAAAGTCTCATCAAAGATGTACTGGTATCTACAGACATCAGGGGTGGTGATAACGGAGCTGAATTGGTGGGAATGACAAGAACCAGAAGAAAGTCCACAAAGGAGAGCCACACATTTTGGTGGTAGAATTTTTTTCTTTTTAAAAAAATACATGCAAAATGCTGGTGTCGAAGGAAGATTTCTGGAAAGGATCTAGTAACCCAGAAGGGATATAACCAGGGTTTAGACTTCCATGACAGGGAAATATTCAAGACATATTTTCAACAAATTGAATGTGGACGAGAAGACAAAAGAAACAAAACTCATGTCGAGAGCCTGAGTCTGCAGAAACTGTAGGAGAACAAAGTGGCCAATGTCAATGGGAAGCTGAGGAAAGAAGGTGGTAAAATGGTGGGGTTATTACAGAATAAAAGATAAGCTTCTAATAAAATAGTAAAATCTAAAAGTGAAAAAATAGTAAAAGTGAAGTCGCTCAGTCGTGTCCAACTCTTTGCAACCCCATGGGCTGTAGCCTACCAAGCTCCTGTGTCCATGGGCTTTTCCAGGCAATAGTCCTGGAGTGGATTGCCATTTCCTTCTCCAGGGGATCTTCCCAACCTAGGGACTGAACCCAGGTCTCCCACATTGCAGACAGACACTTTACCGTCTGAGCCACNTGGGCTGTAGCCTACCAAGCTCCTGTGTCCATGGGCTTTTCCAGGCAATAGTCCTGGAGTGGATTGCCATTTCCTTCTCCAGGGGATCTTCCCAACCTAGGGACTGAACCCAGGTCTCCCACATTGCAGACAGACACTTTACCGTCTGAGCCACCAGGGAAGTCCAATATTATAGAATAAAAGATACGCTTGTAATAAAATAGTAAAATGAGGGGTTAAAAATTTATTTATGGAATTTTCTGCATCTGCTAGTTAGCCTCACTGAAAATAAAATGGAAATTCTTTTATGCAAAAAGAGTAGAATATGCCCTTTAAGGTTTCAACAAAGGCAAATCTGCAGTGAAGGGGTGTCTCGTGGGATTAGGTTGACGTCAACAGTTCCTGTGCGTCATGTTTTCTGTTATTTTCAATAACCTCAAAAGCTTTTTAGTTTTACTCCAGAGTAATATTTATGCTTGCATTTCCTTCCCCAATTCATCCAAAAACCTGATCAGCCATTCTTTCACTGGGTTCTAGCCAGTTCTATACACTCACGCTTATGACCGAGGAGTCTGTTATCAGGGGAAGACACAGACATCGCCTGTGATAAGAACTCAGCAAGAGGGGCCAGGAATCAGGTCATCAGATGGCCTGAGCAGAGTGGACGCAGGCTTGCAGCCATTGGCAAAAAACCTTGTAACACAGACTAGAGAGGCCAGCTTTGTTTTTGAGAAAATTCAGACATGAAGAAGAGGGATAGGGTAGTGAGAAATGAACTGAGGGAAATAACAGTCTGTGACCAAACGTATAGAAATCAGGCATTAGCCTGACTCCATCATCACCCAAAACCCGACTCAGAAGTCAAATTTGGTCTGTTTTCTAAGTACACAAAAATAGACATATGACAATGGGTCAGCTGGAGCAATACATTAAATTTATATCTATAAATATTTCTTTCTATCCCTACTAAGTTCTGGACTTCTTCCTGAGTATTTTTCATATATAATACAGAGATTCTTACTAACAAGATGGGTCGTTTTCAAAAGCTGTCTTGTTTTTGCTTTAAGACATCATCTCATTTTGACTGAATGAATGATACTGCAAAATATACTCAGATACATTAATCTATAGCTTTAGGATATGGCTAATCTGGGCAACTGACACTTCCCAAAGTGTTAATATAGAATAAAGAAACTACAGAAATTATGGAAAACACAACCTATATGAAATACACTGATTGGACATTGCAATCAAGGGGACAATAAATATTTCCAGAGAGGACATTCCCATTTTATCAGACACTATGCTTAAGTGCTATCTAGGTTGGTCATAACTTTTCTTCCAAGGAGTAAGCATCTTTTAATGTCATGGCTGCAGTTATCATCTGCAGTGATTTTGGAGCCCAGAAAAATAAAGTCTGACACTGTTTCCACTGTTTCCCCATCTATTTCCCATGATGTGATGGAACCGGATGCCATGATCTTCGTTTTCTGAATGTTGAGCTTTAAGCCAACGTTTTCACTCTCCTCTTTTACTTTCATTAAGAGGCTTTTTAGTTCCTCTTCACTTTCCGCCATAAGGTGGTGTCATCTGCATATCTGAGGTTATTGATATTTCTCCCGGCAATCTTGATTCCAGCTTGTGTTTCTTCCAGTCCAGCATTTCTCATGATGTACTCTGCATAGAAGTTAAATAAGCAGGGTGACAATATAAAGCCTTGACGTACTCCTTTTCCTATTTGGAACAAGTCCGTTGTTCCATGTCTAGTTCTAACTGTTGCTTCCTGACCTGCATACAGATTTCTCAAGAGGCAGGTCAGGTGGTCTGGTATTCCCATCTCTTTCAGAATTTTCCACAGTTTATTGTGATCCACATAGTCAAAGGCTT
>SJYA01002102.1:535082-559047 GCA_006410615.1 Neotragus moschatus | reverse complement strand
CCTTGACATACTCTCTTTCCTGTTTGGAACCAGTCTGTTGTTCCATGTCCAGTTCTAACTGTTGCTTCCTGACCTGCATACAGATTTCTCAAGAGGCAGGTCAGGTGGTCTGGTATTCCCATCTCTTTCAGAATTTTCCACAGTTTATTGTGATCCACATAGTCAAAGGCTTTGACATAGTCAATAAAGCAGAAATGGATGTTTTTTTGGAACTCTCTTGCTTTTTCGTTGATCCATCAGATGTTGGCAATTTGATCTCTGGTTTCTCTGCCTTTTCTAAAATCAGCTTGAACACCTGGAAGTTCATGGTTTACGTATTGCTGAAGCCTGGCTTGGAGAATTTTGAATTACTTTACTAGCGTGTGAGATGAGTGCAATTGTGCGGTAGTTTGAGCATTCTTTGGCATTGCCTTNGCTTTTTTGATGATCCAGCAGATGTTGGCAATTTGATCTCTGGTTCCTCTTCCTTTTCTAAAACCAGCTTGAACATCAGGGAGTTCACGGTTCGTGTATTACTGAAGCCTGGCTTGGAGAATTTTGAGCATTACTTTAGTAGCATGTGAGATCAATGCAATTGTGCAATAGTTTGAGCGTTCTTTGGCATTGCCTTTCTTTGGGACTGGTTTAATAACAAGTATATTTTTGAGACTATGAACACAGATGACGACATCAAATAGGTTTTCAGTGGGGCAGTTTCACTCTACCCATATGGATCTAACCTCAAATTAGTGTTGTAACTAAACTTGAATGAAACAAGAGTGAGATTTAACCTTTTAAGATCAGAAAGCACACCTTCTTTTAAAAGGTAGTTCAACTTTATTTTTTGTTGGAGACTTACCCAGGGTATTTATTACATCACAAAAACAAGCAAGAATCTTAAGAACCTAAATGAAATAGAAATAGTTACTTGAAAACCTATAACAACACAAGGTTAAATTTAAGATCTGAGTTGGGAAAGCCCTTTTGTTCTTGGCAAATTGCAAATAAATAAGTCCCCTTCCTTTGTGCCATACACACAATGTAGTGGCTCATAAGTACAACATTTGTACTAAGATAAACAAGATCATGGAGAATATAAGTCAGTGTTGCCAACAATTTCTCTTTTTTGTGAGTCTTCGCTTTAAAATTACGAGTTCCAATTCAATGTAGACAAACTTTATCTTTCTTTTTAATGCCTCTACTTTTTAGCTTTTTCTAATCACGGAAGTGAATGGGCATCTTGGCAAGAGAGGCCCTGAGGAAGACTGCAACTGTTATACTATGTTTTTTTGAGTGAGTTCAAATAGCTTACAATATATTATCATAAAAACAGATTGTCATCAATAGCATAATTGCTGCATGAATAATCTTAGAACATGTGAGACCTTTCAGGGCTTTTTTGTTGTAGGCAATCATTATGCTCACCACAGTAAAAAATAATAATAATAATAAAATGCCTTCTGGGAATTTTTTTTATAATACACAGCTTTCTCTAGTTTTTATTTCACAGTTTCAACATGAGATATCTAAAAGATGAAAGAAGCTTTCTGTTCTGCCTATCAAGATAATACTATATGTAGCCATTGATGACTTATGCAGTAAATTAGTGGGGAAAAAAGTTGCAAATATAATAAAATATTGGTGAGCTAGTTCTCATTACCATCATAATATTTGGTGCTGAAATTTGATAACTCTTTCTGCACATAGATGCCAAAGAACATTTTAACATTAATCAAAACCCCACAATGGCACTGGATGAAAGGGATGCAGTTAACCCAATTTTACATGTAAGAAACAGAATGATAGAGACCAGGACATATTTTTTTAAATTATTCATAATGGCACAATATGTCACTGGTGAAAATGGAAATAGGTGTTGAGTCTCACAGCCGCTGCTTCACTCAGCGGTGCCCTGTGATGGGATAGAAGCCTGGTAATTGGGGCCTCTTATTACTACAAATGTCCTCACTCACTCTTCCACCCTGCATTCCCTCAGCACTGATGAATTCAGGATTAATTTGAAATACGTGACTGGAAAAATAAAAAGCTTTTTCAACTCCTTTGGGGCAGAAGCCAGTTCTTTGATTTTCTCCAAATTTCTTCCTATTTTTCAGGCTGAACTTGATGAAATGTGCAAGTAAAAAAAGAGTTCGAGGGCTGGGCATAGTTAAAAGGCCTCTTTAGGATTCTCTGAGACTTAACTATGCTGATGAAGATCTCAAAACTCCAAGAAGAAAATATATTATTTTCAGAATTATGTGACCACCAAATTCCCATTTCATGGGTATGGAAGACAGGCTAATAGCCTCCCAAGTGCATCCACGTTCTCATCCCTGGAACTTTACAGGGAATGAAGCTTATCAGCTGACTTTAAGCTTAGAGACGCTCTGGATTATCTAGGTGGGCCCAACATAGCTACCGAAGTCCCTCAAAGTGGAATTGGGAGGTGGAAGAGGGTCAATAAGGCAGCATGAGAAGCACTCCACAGCCAGCCATGGCTGGCTACGGAGATGGAAGGCGACACAGGAATGCAGGCAACGTGTACAGGCTGGAAAAGGCAAGGGGGTGATCCTCCCCTGCAGCCTCTAGAAGGAAAACAGCCAGGCTCACAACCTGGTTTCAGCCCAAAGGAACTCATTTCAGACATCCTGCCGCCAGAACTGTAAAACAGTAAATTTGTGTTGTGTTAACTCACCAAGTTTATAGTCATTTATTACAGCCATATTAATGTCCCACGGTGGGACACCTGTTAATCTCCAACTAACATCCCCCAGAATATAGTCTGTGTTACAATTGAGGAGGAGGGTAATGCTATCCTACCTGAAACAGGGACCCACCTCAAGCTTGCAATCAATAAATATTATAGATTGAATAATTAATTTTTGTCATATGAAAATTTTTGGTACTTTATCATCGGGCCAATCTGTTCACCTATCTATCCCACTATCTGCCTATTTTAACTTTAAAATAATGATAACTATCAATTACTTTGAATTATGAAGTAAAAATGTGTTTAATGTAAATGATGTTAAACTACCACATAATCGCACTCATCTCACACACTAGTAAAGTGATGCTTAAAATTCTCCAAGCCAGGCTTCAGCAATACATGAACCGTGAACTTCCAGATGTTCAAGCTGGTTTTAGGAAAGGCAGAGGAACCAGAGACCAAATTGCCAACATCTGCTGGATCATCAAAAATCCAAGAGAGTTCCAGAAAAACATCTATTTCTGCTTTGTTGACTATGCCAAAGCCTTTGACTGTGTGGATCACAATAAACTGGAAAATTCTGAAAGAGATGGGGATACCAGACCACCTAACCTGCCTCTTGAGAAACCTGTCTGCAGGTCAGGAAGCAACAGTTAGAACTGGACATGGAACAACAGACTGGTTCCAAATAGGAAAAGGAGTATGTCAAGGCTGTATATTGTCACCCTGCTTATTTGACTTATATGCGGAGTACATCATGAGAAACGGTGGGCTGGATGAAGCACAAGCTGGGCTCAAGATTACCAGGAGAAACATCAGTAACCTCAGATATGCAGATGACACCACCCTTATGGCAGAAAGTGAAGAAGAACTAAAGAGCCTCTTGATGAAAGTGAAAGAGGAGAGTGAAAAAGTTGGCTTAAAGCTCAACATTCAGAAAACGAAGATCATGGCATCTGGTCCCATCACTTCATGGGAAGTAGATGGAGAAACAGTGGAAACAGTGTCAGACTTTATTTTTCTGGGCTCCAAAATCACTGCAGATGGTGACTACAGCCATGAAATTAAAAGACCCTTACTGCTTGAAAGGAAAGTTATGACCAACCTAGACAGCATATTAAAAAGCAGAGACATTACTTTGCCGACTAAGGTCCATCTAGTCAAGGCTATGGTTTCTCCAGTAGTCATGTATGGATGTGAGAGTTGAACTATAAAGAAAGCTAAGCACAGAAGAACTGATACTTTTGAACTGTGGTGTTGGACTCTTGAGAGTCCCTTGGACTGCAAGGAGATCCAACCAGTCCATCCTAAAGGAAATCAGTCCTGCTTGTTCATTGGAAGGACCGATGTTGAAGCTGAAACTCCAGTACTTTGGCCACCTGATGCGAAGAGCTGACTCATTGGAAAAGACCCTGATGCTGGGAAAGATTGAAGGCAGGAGGAGAAGGGGATGACAGAGGATGAGATGGCTGGATGGCATCACGGACTTGATGGATGTGAGTTTGAGTGAACTCCGGGAGTTGGTGATGAACAGGGAGGCCTGGTGTGCCTCGGTTCATGGGGTCACAAAGAGTTGGACACAGCTGAGCGACTGAACTGAACTGATAATAAACACTGTACATCTCAAATTTTAATGTGCATGCAAACCACCTGAAGAACTACATGCTTCTAAAAAAAGCATCCAGGTGATGTTGATGCTGGTGGTCTGTGCACCACACTTTCAATAGCAAATAAAAAGAGGGTGGCCCATGCCAGGCCCTTCATGGCTCTCTGCTCTGGAAGCCTTTCTGTCCTAACATGTGGAATCAGCAGCAAATTCTCTTTGTCCATTCTCTTAGGACCATTCTTAAGCAGAAAATATTCAAGCAATTTTAGTTTAATACTTAGAAGACTCAGTTTCTAGTTAATATCATACATTTTAAATTTTAAAATAAATATATCCTCATGAAAGACAATTGGTAAAATAAAGAGAATAATTTTAATCATCCACAATCTTAGCACCACAAAATATACCCTATTAATATTTTAGTGTATTTCCTTCAAGACTTCTTTCTCTGCATAGATTTGGTTGTATATATCTGAAATCATACTCCCTATCTCAGCTTTGGCAAATTGAATTATGAGTCCTAACTCTTCCTATAGAATTGGGATTCTAGAGTCCAAATTCCTCTAATAGAATTAGACATCCACAGGCTTGCCATTCTGGTAAACAGTGTCCAATTCTTCACTCCCTTCTAATGGAAGCATGTACTCATTCTTGCCAAAGCTGGTGAGCAGAGGGTACTTCCTCACACCTTGATGTTGGGCTTGGCCAAGTGACTTAAATTGGTCAAAGGAATATTAGTAGTTATTCAGGTATGGTAAGGCCAACAGATCCAGAAATAAATGCCATTGAAGAGAGAGTTTGTTCACTTACAGATCTCAAGAAAAGGAGACCTACCATACTACAGACCACACAGGGTCAGAAGAGACAGAAGGAACAAGGGGAAAATGTGGGCAAGATCTTTATTGTGGTTTCTGTGGGAAGGAATGTGTAAAGCAGCATAAGCAGATTGACTATTTTTAATAGTTTCAGTGGGTTCTATGTTGTTCCTAGTTGTCTGGCACCTGGCCCTGGGGTGATTAGAGCATGGAAATATCGGCCAAGAATGTAAAAGCTCCATAAAAGAGATGGTTGGAGGTATGGCCTGTATATTGGTTTGCATATGAATGGCATACTGGAAAACTTAGTTATTCACTGTCTCCAGGAATTAGCTAATCCTGGGAGGGGCAGTCCCTCCAGGGTTAGCAAGGCCCCCAAAATGCTAAAGCATCAAAAATGCAGAATAAAAAGACAAAGCAACGTGATGCAAGCACAGGCTTGGAATGTGCTGACGTGGCTGGGCTTGTTCTCTTGCAATGTGTTTGTCCATAATGAGAAGAGCTCATGCAGCCATGGCTATGGAACAACCACAAGTGGAGCAGACGTGAATCCAACCCAAGGCCAAAGCCTAAGCCCAGCTGCCACTGAGCTGGAAGTTGAGCCAAACCTCAGCCAACCCACATAAGTGAGAAATTAATGCTTATTGCTGCGTGCCTCTAAGATTTTATAGCTGCTTGTTATATAGCATTATTGTGACAATAGCTAACTAAGACTAAAATAAGGGCTAGAAACAGGGGGCTGCGGTAACAAATCCTGAAACAAGTGCCAGCAGCTTGGGGACTAGAGAGCAGGCAACAAGGATATTGTCACGGGAAGCTGGAACAATGTTGATCCCTGTTATTTAGTGGTGAAACATTTGTTATAGCTGTTACTTTAAGTAAACCGAAAGTCTGAAAGTGGACTTAATAAAACTGGCATGACGGGCAAGCGCAATGCACAGTGTTGATAGGGTAAGTGGGCTGATGCTAATTGCATTCGAAAAGGTACTGTGAGAGATGGAAGCAGAGAAAAACAAGGTGAGTTTTCAAGAACTGAGAGTGAACAGAGCTCAGAAATACTAAGATTTGTAGGAATAAAAAATTTAACTGCTTTGAGAAAAATTTACATCAGCTTGAATTAAAAGTGATCATGGCTCTTTCAGATATGAAAATACCTTCTCTTTCCCCAACTATCTTCAGGCAGGAAGCAAGCTGAAAAGGTTGCTCAGCTACCAAACTGGGCATGTTCCCTAATGCTGCCTTCAGACGTAGCTAGAGGGGAGTTTTGGCAAAGAAGGACCTCCCAAAGAGTAGTACCAAGAGCTTGAGGGAAGACCAGACTAGGGTATGGGAAGATCCTCCCAAGGCACAGTAATGGAATCTAATCCAAGAACATTCTCTTCAGCCAGGTAAGGGAACCTGGCAACATTTGCCTACCAGGATTATCCAATTGCTATAAGCCCATGACTACTATAGGCTTCTCACTCTTCTCCTATTAGAATGGGGATGTTGACTGTGGTCCTCTTGTTCCTGTTCCACTTTGGTATGTAAGATGTGGGAGGAGAGAGATGACTTGTTTTTTTTAGCTCAAAGGTCTCTAGACCAAAAGGAATGGCATCTAGATGTAGATTCAGAGGTGCCTTCTTCTTTGCCTGGTGCCATCATGGAATGAGAGTTGGAGGGATGTTGGAATGGGGGTGAGTATATGTGGCAGGGATGTGAATGAATAACAGTGTTGGAAACCAGACCGTGGCAGGTTGAATTCTCTATTCTGCTATAATAAAATTATGTATAACTTTCTTGCCACTTTCTCATGGCAGGGAGAGGAACTTTTCCACTCCTCAGATTTAGGCCAGGTGCTTGGCTATGTGACGTGCTTTGGAAAGTTACCAGACATGAAGGAAGCAGATGCTTAAAATGTGCTGTGCAGTGACTGTAGCTCCTGGGCCTCACGCCCTCTTGCACTCCAGGGCTCTGCCATGAGAAGAGCTTCCCCTAGCAGCAGATGTCCTTCATCACAGGCTCTAAAATGAATACAGGGCACCACACATAAGTCTGCAGCCAAAGTCAGTTCATCTGAAGCCCAAAGCAGAGCCACATCCTAGCAAATCTGCAAATGTGTGCCTGAGAAATAAATGCTTATTGTTGTATGCCACGCAGATTCAGTGCTTCTGTTATAGGGCTTTATTGAGGCAATGGCAGACTAAGACATGTATTTTCCATGTAATTATATATCTTTAAGAACACTTTAGTAAAAACATCAATTGCCTTGAGTAGGTTCACTTAAGTAATCATTCCTTGATTTTTTAATTAAGTTTTTTATCTGTTTTTTTCCTAGTGGATGGAGGGAGCTTAATTTTTTGCTTCTTTTAACAATGTCATAATAACACGGTAATAATAAATTTTTCCATACTTTGGCTTATTTCAAGGGATTAAAACTGGATAATAATAACTCCGTCATAGGTGGTGCTAGTGGTGAAGAACTTGCTTGCCAGTGAAGGAGACAAAAGTACCCAATCCTTGGGTTGGAAAGATTCCCTGGAGAAGGAAATGGCATCCCCTCTAATATTCTTGCCTGGAGAATCCCATGGACAGAGGAGCCTGGAGGGCTACAGTCCAAGGGGTCACAAAGAGTCAGACATGACTAAAGTGACTTAGCACATGCAGGGCTGGTGTTAGAATTAAAAGACTTCAGACATACACTAAGCATATTATCTGTCTATTTTGTTGTTTTTATTTGTTTGTTTGTTTTTACTTTACAATATTGCATTGGTTTTGCCATACATTAACATGAATCCACCATGGGTGTACATGTGTTCCCAATCCTGAACCCCTCTCCGATCTCCCTCCCCATACCATCCCTCTGGGTCATCCCAGTGCACCAGCCCCAAGCATCCTGTATCCTGCATCGAACCTAGACTGGCAATTCGTTTTTTATATGAGAGCCAGGACATGGAAGCAACCTAGATGTCCATCAGCAGATGAACAGATAAAAAAGCTGTGGTACATAGACACAATGGAGTATTACTCAGCCATTAAAAAGAATACATTTGAATCAGTTCTAATGAGGTAGATGAAACTGGAGCGGATTATACAGAGTGAAGTAAGCCAGAAAGAAAAACACCAATACAGTATACTAACGCATATATGTGGAATTTAGAAAGATGGTAACAATAACCCTGTATGTGAGACAGCAAAAGAGACACAGATGTATAGAACAGTCTTTTGGACTCTGTGGGAGAGGGAGAGGGTGGGATGATTTGGGAGAATGGCATTGAAACATATTATCTGTCTTAAGATCATCATTCAGTAAATAATCAATTTTATTGTTTTTCATAGTAGAATCTTAGAAGTTAAAAAGAAATCGAGCACATTTGACATGAAATGTAAATCTGTTTTCAAAAAGAGTTATAACAATTTACACTCCTAATAGCAGCATGGGTACGTTCAAACAACTGTGATTTTTTTTAAAACTTTGGCCATTTCGACAGGTGGGAAATAGTATCTCACTGATATTTTAATGTTTATAGCTTTCACTGCAAATAAGATGGAAATATTTGATGAAGTTTCTAACCTGTTTTTTTTCTTCTGTGAACTAACAGTTGACAGAAGAGTTCCCATCAGTCCTCATGAGGCTAGCCTTCCTCTGAAAGACTTCCCTGGTGCCAAAACCTGACTGAATTCTTCCCTGTCATAGTCACATGTGGCTACCCAGCACTGGAAGTAGCTAGTGCCTCCAGTTGACAAGATGTACTGGATTCAACACCATAAGTTCTTAAAGTTTATTTCACCTGTTCCTATTTACTTTTTAAAATGTCGCTACTAAAAAGTATTAAACTACATCTTCCCCTTGGGCAGTGCTGGTAAGACCCTTGAACATCATTTGCTCTGAAATTCTCTGTGGTTAACATTGCCCACCCATCACCTGCAGTCTGTTGTCAGACCTTCTAGATAATGCTGTGCAGGGTCCAAATCCCTTACCTCCAGTCTCTGCTGCATTTTATTCCCCAAGTCCCACCTTTCCTGATCCAGTTCCCTCCTCCTGTGGTTGACCCTCCCACGTCTGGCAGCACATCTCAGTTAGAGCTCTTACACTTTCCTTGTGGGGGAAACGGCAAATTTGATAAGGATTTTCAACCTTATAATGTGTTTCAAACAGACTGTATTCTCTTTTATCTATATTTCCATATCCTAGTTATACTTTCTATCATTGAAGAATATGATTTTGCAAAGTTTGTGTTTTGTCTTTGAAATGTCACAAACGGACAAAGCTAATAAACAATTTCATATGCTTTCAAAATTCCCCACCTCTGCCCACGCTTTCCAACACAACCCTGTATCTTCTCAAACCACATTAGTGAAGAAAATAAAGGTTATGCCTATAGCCGTTAACAGTCAAAAGGTTCCCCAACACCGACTCCAATTAACCAAAATGTCACAGACATTTACTCATCATTCCTGGGGGTTATTTTAGTTTAGAGAGCAGGGTGGATAACTTACCTGACTATAATAGGAAAGCCTTCAAAAGCCAGTTATGAAGTATTCAAAAAAAAAAAAAAAAAGTCCTTGCTAATGTAGAATTCTTAATGTATCACAGGATTATCATATGTCACTTGGAAATTCAGTCTCATTTTTTAGATTCACAGTTCTTGCCTGGTTGTCTGGATTTTTGTGATTGTGGGGCTTTTTCACTTTAGGGAAATGTCTGTAGCACATTTTTAAGCCCAGACCAGCTTCCTCCACTTCCCATGCATGCCCAGCACACTTCTCTTCCACCTCCCTCGACGCCACATAACCCCCGTGGCACCCAGGGAATCAAAAACCAATTTGCATATGTAATCATGTGAAATAAAAAACTCAAGTGTACTCTCTGGGGTACACTCGCTGCCAGTCAGCTCCCTGCAACTCGTTTCCTAAGAACCTTTGAGAGATGCTGAGAACACCATGGCGGCCTTTGACCTTTTAACAGTCTGGCCGTTCTCTGTTCCCACTGGCTCGAAGCCCAGCTCTGAGAAGGCACAGGAAATGGGGCAAAGGAAGGGCTTCCTTCCTTCTAAGACTCACTAGGGCACCTCACCGCAGCCGGAGGGGGAGAGCGTGGCAGGCTTTGAATCAATGTACTTTTAAAGCATTCATTACTCTGACAATGTAGTTCCATGAAACTAGCTTTTATTCCTTGTACACAAGCCATACAGAGATTTCCCAAAACATAATATGAGGAAGTCAATAACCATAGCCTTGTTTTACGAATATGAGAAATTGCTCTGAAGATGCCTAAATATTTTGATTAATCTGAAAGTAGATGGGCTGATGTGTAGATATTCACAATATCAAAGGACTGCTCTGATCAAATCCGTTTCAAAAATACAACATAAAAGGGTAGGACGTTCATCTTAAACAGCAGTTTTAAAAATGGGTGCTTTGGTAGTCTGAGGGTTTTCAGAATCTGATTAAACACCAGAGTGATCAGTTTGGAGGGAAGGGCCTCACTCTGGATTTAGTAGTCAGATCGGAATGTAAAAGCACCTGCTGTGCCTCTTGAGTGTGAAATACTAATGAACAACCCCAGTAAATATCTGAACAGCAACTAGTGCTCTTTCGCCTATATAGTCTTCTCATCTTCGAAGCAGAAGGGGAGATATTATTAGTCTTAATCGCTGAGGTTGCTGAGGCCGACACTTCCTGCTCAGTTGCTGAGGTCTAAGAATCACTCATCTTTCTTGAACACAGGCATACCCACTCAGGGCAGAATTTCTGCAGATTGAGCTTGAGTTATTTTTAGGTGGGGCTTGAAAAGCAGTTGCAACTCCAGTGGCACTAGTGCACGCCTTCTTGACTCAGCAGCTGAGATTCCTTCTCGGGCTCCTCTCCTTCTCCCAAATCCTAGAGCAGTGACACAAAGGCCGTTTGGGATGGGATGCGTTANTGTCTTTGAAATGTCACAAACGGACAAAGCTAATAAACAATTTCATATGCTTTCAAAATTCCCCACCTCTGCCCACGCTTTCCAACACAACCCTGTATCTTCTCAAACCACATTAGTGAAGAAAATAAAGGTTATGCCTATAGCCGTTAACAGTCAAAAGGTTCCCCAACACCGACTCCAATTAACCAAAATGTCACAGACATTTACTCATCATTCCTGGGGGTTATTTTAGTTTAGAGAGCAGGGTGGATAACTTACCTGACTATAATAGGAAAGCCTTCAAAAGCCAGTTATGAAGTATTCAAAAAAAAAAAAAAAAAGTCCTTGCTAATGTAGAATTCTTAATGTATCACAGGATTATCATATGTCACTTGGAAATTCAGTCTCATTTTTTAGATTCACAGTTCTTGCCTGGTTGTCTGGATTTTTGTGATTGTGGGGCTTTTTCACTTTAGGGAAATGTCTGTAGCACATTTTTAAGCCCAGACCAGCTTCCTCCACTTCCCATGCATGCCCAGCACACTTCTCTTCCACCTCCCTCGACGCCACATAACCCCCGTGGCACCCAGGGAATCAAAAACCAATTTGCATATGTAATCATGTGAAATAAAAAACTCAAGTGTACTCTCTGGGGTACACTCGCTGCCAGTCAGCTCCCTGCAACTCGTTTCCTAAGAACCTTTGAGAGATGCTGAGAACACCATGGCGGCCTTTGACCTTTTAACAGTCTGGCCGTTCTCTGTTCCCACTGGCTCGAAGCCCAGCTCTGAGAAGGCACAGGAAATGGGGCAAAGGAAGGGCTTCCTTCCTTCTAAGACTCACTAGGGCACCTCACCGCAGCCGGAGGGGGAGAGCGTGGCAGGCTTTGAATCAATGTACTTTTAAAGCATTCATTACTCTGACAATGTAGTTCCATGAAACTAGCTTTTATTCCTTGTACACAAGCCATACAGAGATTTCCCAAAACATAATATGAGGAAGTCAATAACCATAGCCTTGTTTTACGAATATGAGAAATTGCTCTGAAGATGCCTAAATATTTTGATTAATCTGAAAGTAGATGGGCTGATGTGTAGATATTCACAATATCAAAGGACTGCTCTGATCAAATCCGTTTCAAAAATACAACATAAAAGGGTAGGACGTTCATCTTAAACAGCAGTTTTAAAAATGGGTGCTTTGGTAGTCTGAGGGTTTTCAGAATCTGATTAAACACCAGAGTGATCAGTTTGGAGGGAAGGGCCTCACTCTGGATTTAGTAGTCAGATCGGAATGTAAAAGCACCTGCTGTGCCTCTTGAGTGTGAAATACTAATGAACAACCCCAGTAAATATCTGAACAGCAACTAGTGCTCTTTCGCCTATATAGTCTTCTCATCTTCGAAGCAGAAGGGGAGATATTATTAGTCTTAATCGCTGAGGTTGCTGAGGCCGACACTTCCTGCTCAGTTGCTGAGGTCTAAGAATCACTCATCTTTCTTGAACACAGGCATACCCACTCAGGGCAGAATTTCTGCAGATTGAGCTTGAGTTATTTTTAGGTGGGGCTTGAAAAGCAGTTGCAACTCCAGTGGCACTAGTGCACGCCTTCTTGACTCAGCAGCTGAGATTCCTTCTCGGGCTCCTCTCCTTCTCCCAAATCCTAGAGCAGTGACACAAAGGCCGTTTGGGATGGGATGCGTTAGGCATGTACCTCATTTCTCCACCATGATTGGAAGCCCCTGGAGGTTTACATGTGAAACTTTATCACAGGGCTCTAAACACCCCACACTGACAGATGTTCATTGACAATAATGTCCTGTAAAATTTCAGAGCCCGCCATGTCCTGACCCCAAGGCAGAAGAATGAGGGTGTCCAAGGGCTGAGATGTCCTATGAAGACACAGTCAGGGGTTTGGAGCTGAGGAAATGGCAGGGCCTAACCTGGAAGGGAAGTTAATGACTACAGACAGGTCTTGAGAGAGGAGGCAAAGTCAACAATTAGGCATCAGAGAAGAGTTTTCAGTTCCGTACACATTATTTCTTAAGAATCTTGAAATCATTCTCAGATATAATGGTCAGAGCCCTTTCCCAGTGTCTGACCCACTGCTGCCCTATACCTCAAATGATGCCCATATTTTTCCTGTCCTTTCCAGCAGCACAAACCAACTGGCCTCCCCTAGCATTAGCAGAACTACAGATTTTCGATTTGGAAGGACACTTTCTTGCACCCATCAATGACTCTACCAGTTTGTTATCTAAGTCTGTTGCTTCAAGAACAAAGAATTTATTGTGGGTGTGGTGGTACAGTTATTTTGTCACATTTTTCTCCTGGCATTTCCTCTTTTCCAAAAATATGGGCAACCTTGATCTTGTTGCTGCAGGGAGGGGATGCAGCCAGTCAAAAAGTTTTAAAGGGGGGAACTTAGAGCTTGGGGATGATGTATAGACAAAATACATGGGAGATGTCAGGGTCAAACAGCCATAATTTCATCCACTCTCTGCCTAGAATAGGGTTTTTCATGGGCTGAGAAAGGGAACATAAAGGGGAGGCAAGTAGAACAGACAGAATGGTGGGGGTCCTGGAGCCAAGTTCCCTTCTTTCTGGGCAATGCTCCTGGGTAGGCAGTCAGATCCCAAAGAGGAAATGGTTTCTTGCAAAGTCTCAGCACAAATGGTCCATTGCCTCTTAAAGTTTCCCTGCCCTTATGTGATACAGCAAAACATCTGTGTGAGCCTCCAACCCTAAACGGCAGGGCTGTGCTACAGGCCAAGGCAGTTTTAGGGTAACTCAACTTCAGCAGATGACTCCCCACTTCCCCAATTTACTAGATAATGGACAGTGTAAATCCCTCCATAACTTTTGTCTCAACCCAGGACTGAAGAGAGAAACAAAAGCCACCTGAAATTATTACTCTTAGCTAGGCAGTAGGAGAGTTAACATAGAATTGATTTAGAAGAAATGATTAAGTTATTTTCCCAAATTAACTGAGCCTTTGAAATGAGATTCATATATCTACTATACATATAAAACATCTATAACTATCTAACACACAATAAATGCTCAAATATTATTTATGTTATTAATATTTTTGTTAGTGCATTCAAAGTCAGGTATAAAATCTGACAAAACCTAGATGGCATATTAAAAAGTCATTACTTTGCTGACAAAGGTCTGTATTGTCAAAGTTATCTCCAGTAGTCATGTGAGAATTGGACCATAAAGAAGGCTGAGGGCCAAAGAATTGGTAATTTCCAAACTGTGGTGTTGGAAAAGACTCTTGAGAGTCCCTTGGACTCCAGGGAGATCAAACAGGCAATCATAAAGGAAACCAACCCTGAATATTCACTGGAAGAACTGATGCTAAAGCTCCAAAACTTTGACCACCTGATAGGAAGAGCTGACTCATTGGAAAAGATCCTGATGCTGGGAAAGATTGAAGGCAAAAGAAGACGGGGATGACAGAGGACGAGATGGTTGGACGCCATGATCGAGTCAATGGACATGAGTTTGAGCAAGCTCTGGGAGATGGTGAAGGACAGGAAAACCTGCGAGCTGCAGTCCATGGGGTCACAAAGAGTTGGACATGACTGAGCAACTGAACAACAACATAAAATCTGAAAGGTATTTTTCATTTGTATGACTGTCAGTTGAATTCCACGTTTTTGTGTCCAGATGGAAAATGTTGATTCCGTTCATTGCTCTCTTAAAATCCCTTCTTTAAAAAAGAAAATGTTAATCAAATATTTAGTGTCCCTTTAAGGGAAATTTAAAAAAAGGAGCGAGTGTGGTACATATGTCTTCATTCCACAGAATTTGTCGTAATCTGTTTCATTCAGCACTTTGCCAGTTCCTTGGACAAGTGGAGGAACAGATATACATCCTATGACATTTTTTCACTCTGCTAGACTTGACCATTTGTTCCAACAATGCTATTTTAAGTCTCAGTTATTCTAACCAGTATTTTGGCTGCCCACTCAATAGCACATGATCTTAATCACCGTATGAATCTACATTTTCAACAGCTTCTGCTGTTACTTCTTGCTCCTTCATTTTACCATTTCTGCAGACGTCTCATTCTTTGAGCACTCAGTCCATCTTCCTCTTCCTTTCCTTCATCCTGAGGTGAGGCTGTAGTCCTGCAGCTGAGGACTGATGCACAAAAGTCACACATCAGTGCCAGTTAGTGTCACAACAAACCATGTCTCCAAACCACACGCATCCTCAACGCCATGTAGCAGCGCCCTCCCCCCTGCAGCCGGATAACAGCACTCTCTCTTGATTCTCCTCTCATCAAACTGAGCTTTGTCTGTCAGGCCTCTTTGTCAGTACCTTTCTTCTTTTCTTTAATATTAGTGTTCCCTGCATTCTAGATTTCCCCTGCATTCTAGCTCTCTTCTCACTCAACACTCAGAAATTTCAGCCGCTGTGAAAATCTGACAATCATACACGCTAATTAACCCCACATCTCTGTCTCCAGTCCAAGGCCTTTGAGCTCTATAGCTGTATCTTAATAGACATCTCAACGTCACTGATATATTTAAGTCTAAAAGGTAATTTGTTTGCTATTATTCCATTCAGCAACTACTGCCTTTCCAATTTTGGTAAAGACTGCCACCGCTCTGTTTTGAGTACCTGGTCAGAGTTCTGTCTCATTCCTTCCTAGAACACTTGATTCTATCTCATGTTCATTAATACATGAATGTATCGCTCGCTTCTCCAATAAAAATGTGACAGACACTATTCCTGCACCTAGTTGGTGTTCAATAGCTCTTCACCAGATGAGTGACTAATTTTCACGATCTAGGAGCTTAATAATCATCCCAGAAAGGAAAATGACAAAACTGACATTTAGGAATTAATGTTTATAATCATCTTTTACCTTTTCTAAATGCTCATGAAAGTGAAAGTCACTCAGTCATGTCTGACCCTTTGTGACCCCCTGGATGACACAGTTCATGGAATTCTCCAGGCCAGAATACTGGAGTGGGTAGCCTTTCCCTTCTCCAGGCGGTCTTCCCAACCTAGGGAGGTCTCCCACACTGCAGGTGGATTCTTTACCAGCTGAGCCACAAGGGAAGCCCTCTAAATGCTTATAAACAATCCATGTACTATTTCACTTGGGGTAAACATCAAGCTTATTGGTTTATCATACATGAAGTTATGAGACCGAGGAGACTCTTGTCTCTTCTGGAAATCAGCATAAACTCTGTGTCACATGTGTTGGACACATGCTCATGCTCCGTGATTCCTCATGGAGTGCCATTTGTGGTTTCCCAATCTTGCCTGCCCTTTTCCGGGTAGCCTATGGGACTTCCCAGGTGGCACTAGTGGTAAGGAATCCGCCTGCCATGCAGGAGCAGCAGGAGACATGGGTTCAACCCCTGGGTCAGGAAGATCCCCTGGAGGAGGGCATGGCAACCCACTCCAGTATTCTTCCCTGGAGAATCCCATGGACAGAGGAGCCTGTCAGGCTAAAGACCATAGCGTCACAGAGAGTCAGACACGCTTGAAGCAACTTGGCACATACACATGATGTGGCTAATATGAACTCATTTGGATGGTTCTCTTTCTGTCTCTAAGAAACTTAGATTCCCCTTACCAATGTTTATTCTTCCTTTTCTGACTGCAAATACTTCTCTTTGACCAAGGAGAAAAAAAACAAAAACACTAGTTTGATAGTTCTGCTTTCTTTCTGTTGTCTGTTAACATTACACAATTTCTCTAAGTAGCAGGTACCCCTTCCTTGTTTTTCCTTCCCTAAAAACAACTGAGGCTGTCTTTTTTTTATCTTATGTCCTCTTTGCAAACCTCTACTCAGTTTGGGTTTTAAACTTTCTGATCCAGGTTTTCCATGTTCTGAATGCTTTACTTTTTTGCTTAGATTTTTCCTCTCCTTCCAGCTTCCAGTTACATCATTTTAAAATCTGTATTAAAATCTCAGCAATGAAACTGGCAGATAGAAGCTATTGAACACTTTGTTGTATACCAGGCACCATGCAATCTTTTAATTCCATGATAAAACCAGTGGTGTAGGTATCAAACGTTTATAAATAACAGAAGTAAACCCAACAAATCACCAAAGTAGTAATTAGTAAAAGTTTACTACACACACACCAGAAAGACAGTTTGCAAACTGGGAAAACTCAAACCAAAATATGGAAGGAGGCTCTGGGATATATTATACAGAAGCAGCTTCTGTTAAGTCACTTCAGTCATGTCCGACTCTGTGTGACCCTGTGGGCTGTAGCCCACCAGGCCTCTCTGTCCATGGAATTTGTAAAGCAGCTTATAAAATGACAAACCAGTGAAGTGACTGTTTATTCTTCACAGTGATAGACTGTATTAGAATTTTCTTCAGTGATAGGGAATTAATCTGTGGTTACCCCAACAATTTTGGGAAACAGTTTAAGTTTTCCTTATGATTTCCAGAGGCAGAAGCAAGAAATGACGCAGGTCAAGCTAAGTCTTGCAAAATAAACTAAATTAAGTTTTGCTGATTTCGTCTGCTTAGGGAATTTTCAAGGCTGGTTTCCGTTTGTTTTTTATTTTAACATACATATCGTTAAAAATCCCTATATTATAGATGAGGAAATGAATCTTAATAAGATTCAAAAGCTTTCCACAGTCACAATGCTGGCAAAAGTCAGAGTCAGGAGCTCAAATCCAGTTTGAGCTGAAATCCTTAGTTTCAGGTTTATTGGCAAACGCTTCTTGTGTGTGAAAGTTGCCATAAAACAGCTCACAAGTCAAGTTTGAGTAAAAGGCCTAAGTGTTTGCATTTTAAACATGTTGAAATGTTCTTTGCTTCCACAAAGACAGAGTTTTTTTTTTTTTTTTTTTTTTTTCCTTTCTTCCCATTATCTGGAGAGATACATAGGGGGAAATATTTCTCTAAATAGACTAAAGGTAGTAGTGTGAGCTTGGTAGTAGTGTGATAAGTGGCAGCAGATACCCGAGGTACAGGAACCAGTAAGTGGAAGGACCGTGCTTTGGTGGAAAGCACATTTCCTACTTCAGTGGTTCTCCAAGTATGGACTCCAGACCTGAAGCATAAGCCTCACCTGTTAGATAGTCAGAAATGCACATTTCTGGATCATGACCCACCGAACTGAAAACTCCCTGGTGAGACCTGCAATCTGTGGCTTCTCAAGGCCTCCAGGGGATTTTCATATACTGCTGCTGCTGCTGCTAAGTCGCTTCAGTCGTGTCTGACTTTGTGCGACCCCATAGACAGCAGCCCACCAGGCTCCCCATCCCTGGGATTCTCCAGGCAAGAACACTGGAGTGGGTTGCCATTTCCTTCTCCAATATAGGAAAGTGAAAAGTGAAAGTGAAGTCGCTCAGTTGTGGCTGACTCTTAGTGACCCCATGGACTGCAGCCTACCAGGCTCCTCCATCCATGGGAGTTTCCAGGCAAGAGTACTGGAGTGGGGTGCCATTGCTTTCTCCGTCCTATACTGCATGCCCACCTAAAATGTCTGAGAACCACTACTCTCCATAAAACGGACACTTGCCACTCTATTCCAGCTTTTTGCTACTAGGAGAGGAATATGAATCCCAGGTCTTCAGTCTCTCCCAGGTTTAAGAGAGCTAGAAGTCTCAGTTATTTTCATTCTCCCAACTTTAAAATACTGCCTGAAATATTTTTAATACTGTACAAGCTAAACAAAACATGTTTACAGGCGGGTTCTGGACTTCAGACCATGAGTTAATGACTCTTGAATAAAATTGAGTTACAGTAAATATTGGAGTTATTTTATTAATAACTAAATATTGAAATGTCAGTTAATTGGCCAAACAAATTGCAATCTCCTCTTCGTTACAACTACTTGTTGTTGAGGAAAGTGTTGCCTACCTTACAATCACTGAATGAAGTTTAAATGTTTTGATCATTGAGCATTTGGGGCCTTACTGAAAGGACAATGGAAAATTATTGACAGATTCAAATACAGCAATGATTCTCTAAAAGTTGAGTGTTTAAAGATGTTTGATTGTATTATGGACACTCAATGGGAAAGTGTAGATGCAGAGCAGAGTGATTAGAAAATTATTCCAGGAGTCCTAGTGGGAGATGGTGTTGGTAATAAAATTAAGGAGAATTGTACAGATTTAGTAACCACTTCGGAGGAGGCAATGGCAACCCACTCCAATACTCTTGCCTGGCAAATCCCATGGACGGAGGAGCCTGGTGGGCTGCAGTCCATGGGGTCACTAGGAGTCGGACACGACTGAGTGACTTCACTTTCACTTTTCACTTTCCTGCATTGGAGAAGGAAATGGCAACCCACTCCAGTGTTCTTGCCTGGAGAATCCCAGGGACAGAAGAGCCTGGTGGGCTGCCATCTATGGGGTCACATGGAGTCAGACATGACTGAAGCCACTTAGCAGCAGCAGCAGTAAGCACTTGAGCTTCCCAGGTGATGCTAGTGGTAAAGAACCCACCAGCTAGTGCAGGTTAGATATAAGAGACACGGGTTCCATGCCTGGGTGAGGAAGATTCCATGGATGATGTCACAGCAAACCCACTCCAGTATTCATGCCTGGACAGAGGAGCTAGGCGGGCTATAGCCCATAGGACTGCAAAGAGTCAGACATGACTGAAGCAACTTAGCGCACACGTACAATAAGCATTTAGGAAGTTGAATTAATATGGCTTTGTGGTTACTGGTCAGACTTCAATAAGTCAGAAGGCCCAGGTGCCATGGGCCATCACTGACTAGACTACGGCATGCATGCTCCGGGTGACTCTGACTACTCACCCCAGTGCTCCAGAGAAGCCCTATTTATTCCAGTTCCCTGCATCTGCTGCCTCCTTCACCCCATGCCTACACCATTCTCTGAAGTCCTAGGCCTCATATAAATGCATATAAGGCCTTGAGAAAACAACCACCATTTACTAATCCTATGTGAAACTACGCTGAGTTACAAAATAATCAACTTCTGGAAAATAGCCTGTCTAAGTTAGATATTCCTTGCCCTCTGTTCATTATAGGGTATATTTAGAGCCCCTTATTGCTTAGTTGTTAATTCTAATAAAGTTCTGAACCTCTAAAACCATTTTTCTATGTCTCATTTTCCTTTATTAGCACAATTTCATCATGCTGACCTGACAAAGGTCTTCTTGCTCATCAATCAAAAATCAAAGGCATAGTTTTGATGTTACTTCTACATTGAAACACTGAACCTCTCAGTTTAAGGTATATTTATAACTTGGGGTACTCTGAGTTTCCAGGGCATACCATCCTAATGACAATATGGTAGAGAAACGTTCATAATCTGCTCACTTCTTTTAGGAACTTAGAATTTAGATCGTTAATACTCAGCAAAAAGGATGATGGGCAATACAAATAAAAAAGAAATATTAATATTAGCTCAGGAACATAGGCAGCACATATCAACACAATGCCTAGTAGAGCATTTTTTGAAATACAATAATCATTTGGAAATTCTTCATCAACTTAGAAGCATCTTTTTCAACCTAGGAGGGATTATAAAGGGACTGGGTCAATACAGCCTATACTCCCATTAAGATCTCATCCCCTTAAGATAATGGATGAAAACATGAACCAAAATTAAGAATATATATTTTTACATCCTGTATAGTGTTACACGCTTTCCTCCCATTCTCAGGCCCACTACCCTAAATTTAACTTCCTTTGGTAGGTAAATCTCAGGTACAAACTGTGGGTGAAATGGAGACAGCATGAGACGGACAGGGAATTCAAGATTTAGGGCAGAAAAGGTGGCCCATCAACACTTCTTAGGTCCTGAGAAGAGCTCCCTTTTCCTTTTCATGATACTAGAAACCTAGGAAGATGGAAAGAAATATAGACAGACGTAAGATAGTTAGACTTGTCCCCTTGCTCAACAATACTGCAAAAGCAGTATTTAGTGAGATAAAGTCCTGTCCAAGGCATCCTGATGATGGCTGGCTATTTAGTGAGAAGCAACACTAGGATATGATCCAGATAAAGAAATGGACTTCCTGTTTGCACAGGAAAATTGAGGGTTTCATATCTTCTTCACTGGTGCGCTATCTTTTGCTGTAAACCTAAATGGAGTTATTCTCAGCTTAATGGGATTAGGATTGAGGTGGGTGACAGATAGAGCTTCCAATTACTCCCAGGGGTGAAAAAAGTGAGCGAGAGTTCCACTACTACTGTGTCTTCCAGGATTATTAAAACAAAAAGACTTGGGATTTAGAATTGATGCTTGGAAAGTATTATCTTTATAAGAGACATAGAAGCTACACAGTAATAAAACAAATTGTAGGCAAAATTTATCACCTCCCTGGATGCCATTCCTTAAATAGCACCTACCTGGTTAATACTTAGTACCTTATGTCAGTAACCATAGTGGCATATGGATTTTAATATTGCTGCTAAATTCCATACAATTGATAAATGCAAAGATGAATTAGCATTATTTCCTTCTCTCAACAGAACTAAGTTGGTGTGAAGGTAGACCACCCTGTACAACAGAACCAGAAATTTTTCCCTTTCAAGGTCATGGAGAAAGAAACTGAGCAAGGAAATTGAATTTAAATCTGAAAGACATGGGTCTAATACTTATCAAGCATGTCTACCTAGGCTAAAATATTTAATCCTTTCAAAGCCTTCTGAGGCATGTATGTTTGTGCACACTAAGTCACTTCAGTCATGTCTGACTCTTTGTGACCCTATGGACTGTAGCCCGCCAGGCTCTCTGTCCATGGGATTCTCGAGGTAAGAATACTGGAGTGGGTTGCCATGCCCTCCTCCCGGGATCTTCCCAATCCAGCAATCAAACCCAGGTCTCTTATGTCTCTTGCACTGGCAGATGGCTGCTTTACTACTAGCACCATGTGGGAAGCCCATCTGAGGCACAGGTGTTATTTTATACTTTATAGGTAAAGAAACCGAGGCTTAGGAATTTAAGTAGCTAACTGGAGGTGGCACAGCCAGAGAGTGGCAGGAGCCGGATGCAAACATAGGTATATCTTATGTGTATATTTCTTATTCCAAATTCTGGACTCCTTCCTCAAGCATTTTAGTTAACACTGGAGCTATTTTACAGATAAGAAAACCAATAATTAACTTTTTCTAGTCAGACACGACTGAGCGACTTCACTTTCACTTTCCACTTTCCTGCATTGGAGAAGGAAATGGCGACCCACTCCAGTGTTCTTGCCTGGAGAATCCCAGGGACGGGGGAGCCTGGTGGGCTGCCGTCTCTGGGGTCACACAGAGTAGGACACAACTGAAGCGACTTAGCAGCAGCAGCATCCTTTGGCAGGTAAGAAAACTGCAGCTCAGAGTAAAGCTTTTTTCCAAAGCTACATAATTACTTAATGCCACAGAATTCAAACCTACTTTTTCACAACAGATTTGCTGCCAGGATACAAGTATCACAACTAAATCTAAACCAAAATAGGAAAGAAAAAGACTCATGTCAATATTGTTCTCACTAAGCACAGATTACAGCAAGTCTACACCACAAGGTCTACAAACATGGTGGTATCAACAAAAGAACCACAGGAAAAATTTGAGAAGGGGGTGACTGATACAGGATAGGATTTCTTCAAGCATGCCTGGACCTTGCACAAAGTGAAAGCTGCACATGGGCATGGTATCATCACTGAAATTTCCTGTAGAAATTCAAGACCAGCAAGTAGTCTCACTGATGCCCTGGAACACAGAGACTACCAAAAGCATGACTATAGGCACACTTTAGCTTACTGTGCTGACCTGAATGTTGCTGCTGGTGTTGGTGAAGTTGAAGCAGGTATCTCCAAGAATGGGCAGACCGATGATGTTCTCTCTTGGCTTACAGACTGAGAGTAAAACAACTAATTATTGGTATTAAAATGGATTCCACTGAGACACCCGGCAGCCAGAAAGAGATATGAGGAAAGCGTTAAGGAAGTCAGCACCTACATTAAGAAAACTGGCAATAGCTCCAACACGTATCATTTGTACCAGTTTCTGTTTGGAATAGTGACAGCATGCTGCAGCCAAGTGCAAACACGCTTTGGCTCAAGTATTAGAAAGTCACTCATAAAGATGACAAGGCCGGTGAAACCATGCTGCTTGAACCTCTGGGTCCTGCCACCAACTCTTCCATCTGACAAACCCTTGCATTTACCCCTCCAGAGTGTCTACAAAATTGGTGGTATTGGTACTGTCCCTGTGGAGACAGGTATTCTCGAACCCAGCATAATGATCACATTTACTCTAGTCAACATTACAACTGAAATCAGATCTTTTGAAATGCATTGTAAAGCTTTGAGTGAACCACACAAATAGTGGAAAATTCTTAAAGAGATGAGAATACCAGATAACCGTACCTGCCTCCTGAGAAACCTGTATGAGTCTAGAAACAACAGTTAGAATTGGACATAGAACAATGAATGGGTTCAAAATTGGGAAATAAGTACACCAAGGCTGTTTATTGTCACCTTGCTTATTTAACTTCTATGCAAAGTACATCATGTGAAATGCCTGGCTGGATGAATCACAAGCTGGAATCAAGATTGCCAGGAAAAATATCAATAATCTCAGATAAACAGATGAGGCAGATACCACCCTTATGGAAGAAAGTCAAGAAGAGCTAAAGAGCCTCTTGATGATGGTAAAAGAGAAGAGTGAAAAAGCTGACTTCAAACTTAACATTCAAAATGAAGATCATGGCATCTGGTCCCATCATGTCATGGCACATAGATGGAGAAACAGTGGAATACTGACAGATTTTATTTTCTTGGGTTCCAAAATCACTGCATATGGAGACTGCAGCCTTGAAATTAAAAGACACTTGTCTTTGAAAGAAAAGCTATGACAAATCTAGACAGCATATTAAAAAGCAGAGACATTACTTTGCCAACAAAGGTCTGTATAGTCAAAGCTATAGTTTTCCCAGTAGTCATGTATGGATGTGAGAGCCGGACCATAAAGAAGGCTGAGTGCCAAAGAATTGATGCTTTTGAACTGTGGT
>SJYA01002102.1:515981-535011 GCA_006410615.1 Neotragus moschatus | reverse complement strand
TATATTTATAACTTGGGGTACTCTGAGTTTCCAGGGCATACCATCCTAATGACAATATGGTAGAGAAACGTTCATAATCTGCTCACTTCTTTTAGGAACTTAGAATTTAGATCGTTAATACTCAGCAAAAAGGATGATGGGCAATACAAATAAAAAAGAAATATTAATATTAGCTCAGGAACATAGGCAGCACATATCAACACAATGCCTAGTAGAGCATTTTTTGAAATACAATAATCATTTGGAAATTCTTCATCAACTTAGAAGCATCTTTTTCAACCTAGGAGGGATTATAAAGGGACTGGGTCAATACAGCCTATACTCCCATTAAGATCTCATCCCCTTAAGATAATGGATGAAAACATGAACCAAAATTAAGAATATATATTTTTACATCCTGTATAGTGTTACACGCTTTCCTCCCATTCTCAGGCCCACTACCCTAAATTTAACTTCCTTTGGTAGGTAAATCTCAGGTACAAACTGTGGGTGAAATGGAGACAGCATGAGACGGACAGGGAATTCAAGATTTAGGGCAGAAAAGGTGGCCCATCAACACTTCTTAGGTCCTGAGAAGAGCTCCCTTTTCCTTTTCATGATACTAGAAACCTAGGAAGATGGAAAGAAATATAGACAGACGTAAGATAGTTAGACTTGTCCCCTTGCTCAACAATACTGCAAAAGCAGTATTTAGTGAGATAAAGTCCTGTCCAAGGCATCCTGATGATGGCTGGCTATTTAGTGAGAAGCAACACTAGGATATGATCCAGATAAAGAAATGGACTTCCTGTTTGCACAGGAAAATTGAGGGTTTCATATCTTCTTCACTGGTGCGCTATCTTTTGCTGTAAACCTAAATGGAGTTATTCTCAGCTTAATGGGATTAGGATTGAGGTGGGTGACAGATAGAGCTTCCAATTACTCCCAGGGGTGAAAAAAGTGAGCGAGAGTTCCACTACTACTGTGTCTTCCAGGATTATTAAAACAAAAAGACTTGGGATTTAGAATTGATGCTTGGAAAGTATTATCTTTATAAGAGACATAGAAGCTACACAGTAATAAAACAAATTGTAGGCAAAATTTATCACCTCCCTGGATGCCATTCCTTAAATAGCACCTACCTGGTTAATACTTAGTACCTTATGTCAGTAACCATAGTGGCATATGGATTTTAATATTGCTGCTAAATTCCATACAATTGATAAATGCAAAGATGAATTAGCATTATTTCCTTCTCTCAACAGAACTAAGTTGGTGTGAAGGTAGACCACCCTGTACAACAGAACCAGAAATTTTTCCCTTTCAAGGTCATGGAGAAAGAAACTGAGCAAGGAAATTGAATTTAAATCTGAAAGACATGGGTCTAATACTTATCAAGCATGTCTACCTAGGCTAAAATATTTAATCCTTTCAAAGCCTTCTGAGGCATGTATGTTTGTGCACACTAAGTCACTTCAGTCATGTCTGACTCTTTGTGACCCTATGGACTGTAGCCCGCCAGGCTCTCTGTCCATGGGATTCTCGAGGTAAGAATACTGGAGTGGGTTGCCATGCCCTCCTCCCGGGATCTTCCCAATCCAGCAATCAAACCCAGGTCTCTTATGTCTCTTGCACTGGCAGATGGCTGCTTTACTACTAGCACCATGTGGGAAGCCCATCTGAGGCACAGGTGTTATTTTATACTTTATAGGTAAAGAAACCGAGGCTTAGGAATTTAAGTAGCTAACTGGAGGTGGCACAGCCAGAGAGTGGCAGGAGCCGGATGCAAACATAGGTATATCTTATGTGTATATTTCTTATTCCAAATTCTGGACTCCTTCCTCAAGCATTTTAGTTAACACTGGAGCTATTTTACAGATAAGAAAACCAATAATTAACTTTTTCTAGTCAGACACGACTGAGCGACTTCACTTTCACTTTCCACTTTCCTGCATTGGAGAAGGAAATGGCGACCCACTCCAGTGTTCTTGCCTGGAGAATCCCAGGGACGGGGGAGCCTGGTGGGCTGCCGTCTCTGGGGTCACACAGAGTAGGACACAACTGAAGCGACTTAGCAGCAGCAGCATCCTTTGGCAGGTAAGAAAACTGCAGCTCAGAGTAAAGCTTTTTTCCAAAGCTACATAATTACTTAATGCCACAGAATTCAAACCTACTTTTTCACAACAGATTTGCTGCCAGGATACAAGTATCACAACTAAATCTAAACCAAAATAGGAAAGAAAAAGACTCATGTCAATATTGTTCTCACTAAGCACAGATTACAGCAAGTCTACACCACAAGGTCTACAAACATGGTGGTATCAACAAAAGAACCACAGGAAAAATTTGAGAAGGGGGTGACTGATACAGGATAGGATTTCTTCAAGCATGCCTGGACCTTGCACAAAGTGAAAGCTGCACATGGGCATGGTATCATCACTGAAATTTCCTGTAGAAATTCAAGACCAGCAAGTAGTCTCACTGATGCCCTGGAACACAGAGACTACCAAAAGCATGACTATAGGCACACTTTAGCTTACTGTGCTGACCTGAATGTTGCTGCTGGTGTTGGTGAAGTTGAAGCAGGTATCTCCAAGAATGGGCAGACCGATGATGTTCTCTCTTGGCTTACAGACTGAGAGTAAAACAACTAATTATTGGTATTAAAATGGATTCCACTGAGACACCCGGCAGCCAGAAAGAGATATGAGGAAAGCGTTAAGGAAGTCAGCACCTACATTAAGAAAACTGGCAATAGCTCCAACACGTATCATTTGTACCAGTTTCTGTTTGGAATAGTGACAGCATGCTGCAGCCAAGTGCAAACACGCTTTGGCTCAAGTATTAGAAAGTCACTCATAAAGATGACAAGGCCGGTGAAACCATGCTGCTTGAACCTCTGGGTCCTGCCACCAACTCTTCCATCTGACAAACCCTTGCATTTACCCCTCCAGAGTGTCTACAAAATTGGTGGTATTGGTACTGTCCCTGTGGAGACAGGTATTCTCGAACCCAGCATAATGATCACATTTACTCTAGTCAACATTACAACTGAAATCAGATCTTTTGAAATGCATTGTAAAGCTTTGAGTGAACCACACAAATAGTGGAAAATTCTTAAAGAGATGAGAATACCAGATAACCGTACCTGCCTCCTGAGAAACCTGTATGAGTCTAGAAACAACAGTTAGAATTGGACATAGAACAATGAATGGGTTCAAAATTGGGAAATAAGTACACCAAGGCTGTTTATTGTCACCTTGCTTATTTAACTTCTATGCAAAGTACATCATGTGAAATGCCTGGCTGGATGAATCACAAGCTGGAATCAAGATTGCCAGGAAAAATATCAATAATCTCAGATAAACAGATGAGGCAGATACCACCCTTATGGAAGAAAGTCAAGAAGAGCTAAAGAGCCTCTTGATGATGGTAAAAGAGAAGAGTGAAAAAGCTGACTTCAAACTTAACATTCAAAATGAAGATCATGGCATCTGGTCCCATCATGTCATGGCACATAGATGGAGAAACAGTGGAATACTGACAGATTTTATTTTCTTGGGTTCCAAAATCACTGCATATGGAGACTGCAGCCTTGAAATTAAAAGACACTTGTCTTTGAAAGAAAAGCTATGACAAATCTAGACAGCATATTAAAAAGCAGAGACATTACTTTGCCAACAAAGGTCTGTATAGTCAAAGCTATAGTTTTCCCAGTAGTCATGTATGGATGTGAGAGCCGGACCATAAAGAAGGCTGAGTGCCAAAGAATTGATGCTTTTGAACTGTGGTGCTGGAGAAGACTCTTGAGAGTCCCTTGGACAACAAGGAGATCAAATCAGTCAATCCAAAAGGAAGTCAACCCTGAATATCCATTGCAAGGACTGATATTGAAGCTGAAGCGCCAATGTTTTGGCCACCTGATATGAAGAGCTGACTCACTGGAAAAGATCTTGATGCTGGGAAAGATAGAGGGCAGGAGGAGAGGGGGATGACAGAGGATGAGACAGATAGATGGTATCATTGACTCAACGGACACAATCTCCAGGAGATAGTGAAGGACAGGAAAGCCTGGAGTGCTGCAGTCTATGGTGTCACAAAGAGTCAGACATGACTGAGTGACTGAACAGGGACAACTTTCTAGGGACAAGATGGGCTTCAATGTCAAGAACATAGCTTTCAAAGATGTTGGTTGTGGCACTGTGACTTGTGAAAGCATAAATGACCCACCAGTGGAAGCAGCTGGCTTCACAGCTCAAGAAATTATCCTGTGGCATCCAGTCCAAATCACTGCCAGCTCTGCCCTTGTGCAGCCCGTGTTGCTTCCAAGTTTGCTGTACTGAAGAAGAAGGTTGATTATTATTCTGGGAAGAAACTGGAAAGTGGCTCCAAATTCTGTGAAGCTGGTGACGCTGGCGTGGTTCATATGCTTCCTAGAAAGCTCATGCATTTTGAGAGCTTTTCTGAAAGTCCTTCTTAGGATTTTGCTGCCTGTGACATGACACAGACGGCTGTCTTGAGTGTCATCGAGCAGTAGATGAGAAGACAGCTGGAGCTGGGAAGGTCACTAAGTCAACCCAGAAAGTTCACAAAACGAAGTGAATAATATGCCTAATACCTGCCATCCTAGTCTTAATCAGTCCTTAAGTGTGGAAGAATATTCTCAGAACTGTTTGCTTCTGTTGGCCATTTAAGTTTAAAGGTAAAAGATTGGTTAATGATAATGCATTGTAAAACTTTCAGAAGGAAAGGCAAATGTGTTGTGGACTGCTTCTATTTGTGTGTGTATGGCACGTTTAAGTTGTCAGAGTTTTAAATCAGCAATTTTTTTGCCTTTTTTGAAAATTTTTTATTGGAATATAGTTGATTCACAATTTCTGTTGGTTTCTGATATACAGTAAACATAATAGCTTTGAAGCATATACATTACCATATGTAAAATAGATAGCCAGTACAAGTTTGATATATGGTGCAAAGAACAAAAAGCCAGTGCTCTGTGACAACCTAGAGGGGAGGAACGGGGAGGGAGGGGAGTGGGGGGGGAGGTTCAAGAAGAAGGAGCCATATGCAACCTAATGCTGATTCATGTTGATGTATGGCAAAAAAAAAAACCCACCATAGTCTTATAAAGTAATAATCCTCTAATTTAAAAAATACAATATAAAAATAAATAAATAAAATCAGTAATATCTAATGGAAACAAGTTGACCAAAAAGCTGTTATAGAAGTTGGAGACACATTAAAACAGAGTTTAATAAGAAACCTATATCCTCTTTTGGTCAAGACTGTAAATCTCTATAATACTGCTGCTGCTAAGTCGCTTCAGTCATGTCTGACTCTTAGCAGCCCCATGGACTACAGCACACCAGGCTCCTCCATCCATGGGATTTGAAAGATTTAAGTAAGAGTTTCCTATAATCTATTTTTGGTGTTTTATCTGCTGAAACCAAAATTTGATAATTCTGGGTTAGTGTTGTTTTCTGGGTAGGGATTTTGCTATTTTCTCCTTGTCTAAGAGGAAGAATCAGTTATATACTTTAAGGACACAGTGAAAACCTGTGGGAGGGGGTCTGTTGGTTGCAAATTTTCATAGGTTAGGACAGATAAGCAAAAAAAGCTTTTTATAGATAAGAGCTTATAAAAAGACCACATTCATATATCTGGTAAAGATGAAAATTCTAATTTGAAAGATACATGCACCACCATGTAAATATTTACAATATTTACAGCAGCAAATATTTACAATAACCAAGACATGGAAGCAACCTAAATGCCCATTGACAGATCTGTCAATGCTTCCATACAGTGGAATATTATTCAGGCATGAAAAACAATGAAACATTGCCATTTGTAGCAACATGGATGTACCTAGAAGTTATCATACTAAGTGAAGTCAGTTAGACAAAGACAAATACCATATGATATCACTTATCTGTGGAATCTTAAAAAAAATTATTAAAATGAACTTATTCACAAAACAAAAGTAGACTCACACACATAGAAAACAAACTTATGACTACCAAAGGCGAAAGGGGAGGAGGAGGGATAAATTAGGAGTTTGGAATTAACAGACACACACTACGATGTATCAAATAGATAAACAACAAGGATTTATTGTATGGGAGAGGAAAAGCTATATTCGATATCTTATAACAGCCTATCTACAATGGAAAAGAATCTGAAAAAGTTATACACGTACATATCACTGAAGCACTTTGTTGTATGCCTGAAATTAACATTATAAATCTATACTTCAATTTTTTAAAAAAAATGCTTCAATATAAAAGTCCATGTGCTGCATACAAAATGTTGTGTAGTTACATTAATATTGAGTAAATTTTTCACTATTTAGAATGTGATAGAATGTGAATTCTCATATTTACAAACATTGAACTAATTTAAAGAACCTTACGTTTAAGGCTTAAATAGTGGTAACTGTCCTGGTAGAGTTCATTGTATCTAGATTCTAGGAAAAGTAAAGATGGTGGGAGTCGAAGAAAAGAAAAAATAAAATAATAAAAATATTTAAAAAGGAAAGAAAACATTCACACCCAGAACCTCTAGTTTCTTCTCCAGGAGCCTTTCCATTTTGTAGATAATTATAACATTCTACTAAGTCCAATGTTTATCATTTTTTAATATCATCTGTAACCTTTGTTGAACATTTACTACTTAATCTACATAATATTCATGGTCATCTTGCCTCTTAAAATCTAGATAAGGCTGGTCTCCAACACACCTCGTGTTGAAAGTCTAAATCCCTGTCCAAGATTTCTGTGCATTTCTAGGGGACTTTCATTTTCATGACCACCTTCTGCTTCAGCTGACTTCTTGTTCTCCACTTGGCATTGAGAGGGTAACAGGCAGGAAGGCTCAGTTCAGTTCAGTCACTCAGTTTTGTCCGACTCTTTGCGACCACATGAATCGCAACCCGCCAGGCCTCCCTGTCCATCACCAACTCCCGGAGTTCACTCAGACTCACGTCCATCGAGTCAGTGATGCCATCCAGCCATCTCATCCTCTGTCGTCCCCTTCTCCTCCTGCCCCCAATCCCTCCCAGCATCAGAGTCTTTTCCAGTGAGTCAGCTCTTCACATGAGGTGGCTGGCTAGGGGTCTCCAAATGGAGGAAATAGGCTGCAAGTGTCAGACATTTCTTTATCTCTCTCTTAAGTGGCAGGAGGAAACAAACTACAAATGTCAGATTTTTTTTTCCCCTTCTCTATACAAAATTAAAAGGAGGTTTCTCTTAAAATTCTGTATTGTCATGACAACACCTGGCTCCACCTAAACTTAACTTTTCTCAAACCTTGAGCTAACCAATGTGTTTTTCTTGTGGAAATGTTTTTCTTAATCTATGTGAATGAACTATCTATTTACCTTAGACTCTGTGTTTCTTCAAGTTGGTTCTGCTTAAGACTCAGAACCAATAAGAGCTCAACAAACCTGTATGTTTTACTCATACATTTTTCTCCTAATCCATGTTAATGAAACTATATATTTGCTTGGAAAGCTGCCTTTCTTCAAGATTCATGCCAATTGTTTTTTGGCCCGAGATGACTCACATGTTGCGACTGTTATCTCAAAATGCATGTTGTGGGTGAGAGGCCTTGTGCCACTCTGAGTTTTCAGACATCTCCTTTCTCTAATTAACAGCTTGCTGGTAGGTATATAACATACTGCTAAAGGCTAGCAGGGGGGGCACTCTCTGCCCCCTTCAGATGTCTATGTCAGAAGCTTTCTCTATCTCTTTTATACTTTAATAAAGCTTTATTACACAAAAGCTCTGAGCGATCAAGCCTCATCACTAGCCCCTCCTTGATTTCTTCTCTTCGGAAGGCCAAGAATCCTGGCGTCTTTCACAGCTCAGCGACAACCTTTCAGCATTTTGCAACTTGTTCTTTATTTGGTGGGTTTTTCAGCTACCTTTCTTGGTTTCACAGACACACACAATTATGCACACAAAACCTCTGTGTAGTAGATTTTACAAAAAGTTTAGAAAAATTAAGTTCTAGATGGGGATTGCACTACTGATCCATCACAATTACTATTAAGAGTCACTCTTCTAGAAAGTCTTTTTGGCTGATTACCCACCTTGCTCAGTCATTCTCTTTCTGTCCCCTCCAATGACTACCAGTTTTGGTTTGTTTGTGTGTGTGTGTTTTTTTTTAATATAAAGTAGTTCTACTCTCCATTTAGTCTGCCCTCACCCTCTGCATTCTACAGCAGGCTTATTTTTTAATACCCAGTTGCTCCAAGGTATTTTCTTCTTTTAAGACCACTTATTCCCAAAGGAAACTCTACTATCAACTATTAAAAAAACATTAGAATTTGTTAAACCATCCATGATCTATACCACATGATCTAAGGAGCAGACAAGGAAGAAAATCCACTCTTAACAAGTAGCTAGTCTAATAGGAAAATAGATGCATATGACTCAGGGTGCTCTTGGGCCTCATTAGCCAGTGAAAACAAAGAGGTAACATGATATTTAACAGCTCTATCCCTACAACACGCCCACCTCCCCCACTGGAACCCCTGGACCCATGTCCTGACAGATATGACGAAGGCCAATACAATAGATATTCAGCTACTACAACTGTGAAGACTAAATAATTTATGATTAGAGCAGGGAAAGATGTCTAAAGGCTGAAGAGGGTTATAAGGATGATCATGGTTGAAATGGCCCACCTGAGGTTTAAATCAGCTATTTCCTTTTCCAAGCTTGAGTCAACAGGGTTCAATGGTAACAGCTTCTAAAGGTCTGCTTGTTCAATCTATTTTAGTTTTATTCTCCCCCAACAAAAAATCTAGGGTTATCTGGGGTTTCCATTTTGACAAAGTGGAAAGTATTAACACTCAAAAAGCAACCAACAATGGAAATGCATTTAACTTCATGTTACAATGTTTCTGTTATAAGCAATGAGAAAAACCAGTAAAGTCAATGGGAAGGCAGTCTTGCAAAACAATTTTTAAATAATACTGCTACCACAGGTCTCCTTGCTCTCTGGGTCTAACTAAAGGTTTTTATTCACAAAGTTCTAGCAAAGTTATTCGGTGGCAAAAGTTGAACAGACATGAGACGGTTTGAAGTCATTATTCATCCTATTTCTTGGGAGTAGTCCCACGTTTCCTGAAGAAACAGGCAAGTGCTTGATTACAGTGTACTGCTTCACCACACTAAAAGTCCATAAGACATGGAATGCAGAATCTACCTTTCCAAAGCCTAAGATATGCTGAATTTCAGGACACAGGCAGCCCCAAGGTTTGCAGATAAAAACTTGTGTACCTATGCTGGCATCTGCTAGAGGAGACTGAGAGCAAAGTGAAGGGAAACCATGGAAAGGAAGGGAAACTGCTATGACTCCAGGGGCCCAATTTTCAGAAGGTCAGATGAGAACATGTGACTTTTCAAAGGCAGAAGATACTAGATAGAGGACTGGTGTACACATCTAGAGTCATGCAGAGGCTGGGGTGAGTGAGAATATTTGAGAAACTCTACCAGGTTTTTCCAGTGATCATGTATGGATGTGAGAGCTGGACTGCAAAGAAAGCTGAGCACTGAAGAATTGATACTTTTGAACTGTGGTGTTGGAGAAGACTCTTGAGAGTCACTTGGACTACAAGGAGATCCAACCAGTCCATCCCAAAGGAGATCAGTCCTGGGTGTTCATTGGAAGGACCGAGATTGAAACTGAAACTAATACTTTGGCCACCTCATGCAAAGAGTTGACTCATTGGAAAAAACTCTGATGATGGGAGGGATTGGGGGCAGGAGGAGAAAGGGACAACAGAGGATGAGATGGCTAGATGGTATCACCGACTTGATTAACATGAGTTTGAGTGAACTCCGGGAGTTGGTGATGGACAGGGAGGCCTGATGTGCTGCGATTCATGGGGNTGCAAAGAGTTGACTCATTGGAAAAAACTCTGATGATGGGAGGGATTGGGGGCAGGAGGAGAAAGGGACAACAGAGGATGAGATGGCTAGATGGTATCACCGACTTGATTAACATGAGTTTGAGTGAACTCCGGGAGTTGGTGATGGACAGGGAGGCCTGATGTGCTGCGATTCATGGGGTCACAAAGAGTCAGACATGACTGAGCAAATGAACTGAACTGAACCAGGTTCTCCAGCCAAAGCCAGACTTGCCTATCAGGACCTGTGGCCCAGCTACTTATCACTACCTACAAGGCAGGCTGTTGAGGACAGGACGGTGAGACTACATTCTACCTGAAGTTTCCAAGTTTCTCCTTTTTATTTTAAGATATCTGCTCATTTAAGCTTGGAGTTGGTTTCTTCAATGTTTATTTAATTTTCAGAAAATGGATTCTTTTTAAAAGTAAAAAGAGATAAAAAATAAAGGCTTACTAAAATAGATCTTAAACTTGGACACACATAGGGATCAATTGGGAAGATTTTTAAAGCTGCTCCCTACACCCATCCCAGACAAACTGATAAGGAGGTCTTAAAGTGCTTCAAAGGCACATGGAGCCTTCAAAGTGACCCAAAGTAAAGTTGATGTATAGGCAAGATTGAGAATTATTACCATAGGAATTTTTTTCTATTTTTAAAAAGAGAAAGAGAAAGACTTTCCCCCTATTTTTGTACAAGGAATGAAAGTGCCAAAGATCCAGAAAAGTCCAAACAGGGTGGTGAGTACACTTTGCAGTTCCTGTTTTAATCACATGTACTAACCACACAAAGGAAGCGTCATTTCTGCAAAGGCTATCAGTTTCTCTTTCATACTTATTGTTTGCAATCCTAGATGTAGAAAACAATTTTCAGCCAATGATTTCATCTTCCCCAAACTTGAGGCCTTGGATGTACCCNAGTTCCTGTTTTAATCACATGTACTAACCACACAAAGGAAGCGTCATTTCTGCAAAGGCTATCAGTTTCTCTTTCATACTTATTGTTTGCAATCCTAGATGTAGAAAACAATTTTCAGCCAATGATTTCATCTTCCCCAAACTTGAGGCCTTGGATGTACCCTACATTTATGTACCATTAAGGATTAAGGGAATGTCTGCTATATGTCAGAAGGGAAAACATCTTCCCAGAAATTCCCTGGTATGTTGGATGGAATGTAGCAAGAATTAGTGTCTCAACAGGGACCTAACTTCTTTCCTTCCTTCTGCTGGAGTATCTGCATAATACTCCACATTCTTAAACAGTTTGGCTTTTTCTTCTTTTTTCCTGAATTACCTCAAAAAAGAAAAATGTTGCAAGCTAGTCCCTCATTTGTCTGCTTTCTAATATGGCTCCAGAATGCTTTATCTTTGATCATATCATGTTTATCCCCATGACTGCTTAGTTTATCTGTTGCTTGGGGGAAATGATTAGCCAAACAGGATTCATATTCTTCATGTGTTGTTCAAGCAAACATGTTTTCTGAGCTATTATTAATTTTTCTCTCTCCATTTGGACTTTTTCTCCCTTCTCCTTCAGATCTCTTCTTCAGAGGTTTTGCCTTTATCCTTGATTCAAACTGGGTTCCTTGTTATCATTTCTCAGAACATCATGTGCTTCAGTTTTCTATTTTCTTTTTTTTTTTTTCATTTCATTTATTTATTTATTTTACTTTACAATATTGTATTGGTTTTGCCATACACTGGCATGAGTCTGCCACAGGTATACCTGTGTTGCCCATCCCGAACCCCCTTGCCTCCCTCCCCATCCCATCCCTCTGGGTCATCCCAGTGCACCAGNCTTTTTTTTTTTTTCATTTCATTTATTTATTTATTTTACTTTACAATATTGTATTGGTTTTGCCATACACTGGCATGAGTCTGCCACAGGTATACCTGTGTTGCCCATCCCGAACCCCCTTGCCTCCCTCCCCATCCCATCCCTCTGGGTCATCCCAGTGCACCAGCCCCGAGCACCCTGTCTCATGCATCGCACTCATCACAATATAATTAAATGCTTCTCTCTGTGCTTATTTATTTAACTTTCCTATGAGAATTGAATATTTGAGGTCAGGAAACAAGTCTGTTTCATAGTTTAGTTTGTTGCTGTTGTTTAGTTTGTCGTTGTTTGGCTTGGTTTCTGTTTCTATCTTTGTTTCCTGTGTGTGTGTGTGTCTGTGTGTGTGCACACATGCACATGCACACACATGAACATGCATTTGGGGATTTTCTTGGTGGTTTTGCTTTGTTTATTTGATTAGTTTTGAGAGAGAAGTGTCCTTTCTTTTTTTTATTACCATGCGTCAAATCAGTGCCTAACACTAACACAGCGTGGGTGATAAATAAATAGTAATTCAATCATCAGATTAAATAGATTCAAATAAGCTGGGACCATTGGATATGTTCATCAGAAGAAGGTCACTGGAGACTTTATGAAAAGGTGTCAGGTAAAGTAGAGATAACTGGAAACCAGAAAGCAGTAGACTGCAGATGGGCTGGGAGGCCAGAGAAAGGAGAGGTAGTACATTCACCTTTGCATAGCAGGACTTGTAATTGTCATGTAAAAATATGTGTCCAAAATGTAAGACTTCAGCCAATGAGTCACACCTAACATGAACATATATTCCAGAGTTGCACTTTCCACTTTTATATAATTATGATTCAGAACAAATACCTTGATGATGTTTTATTTGCTATGGTAAATGCTTAATTGCACCTTGTTTTATTGGCATTTATTTAAATGTCAGTAAGGCTCTCTCCCACCAATATTAAACTCTATAATTAATCGTTCATGAAGCCTGCTTTAATCAACTTTTCCTTAAGTATTTCACATTCCTGTCAGACCCATTCATTTCCCCTGTGATGATCTAAGAATTGGTTTTAGGTGATAAATTGACTATGTTCTTCCAGAGCACATTCTTCTTAAGAGTTTGAAGACATTCATCTTCACTCATCTGAGTTATCATGCTCAGTAGATAGCCTGAGCTACAATAAACGCAACATAATGAGTAGCATCTGTCAACCCAATGGCAAGTGATGTCAAGCATTTTCAAGTTTCTTGCATTTTTATATAGTCAATGAGTGAATCGGTCAGCTAAGATATGCAACTGCCAACCATGAGTAGTATCCAGAAATAGAATTGTATACATACTGTGATATGTAATATGATATGACATATTAAACTACGCCTGCCCTCATGGAGTTTATAGTCCAAGTGGAAAGACAGACATGCAGCAAGCAGTAGAGTTAAGTAGCTATAATGAAGGCAAATATAAATGATAGAGGAAAAGATTGAAGTTTGGGATAATGGGGGGATCAGAATAGCTTCCTGACTTAAGCTGTATCTTAAAAATGACTAAATAAGGGGATTTTAGTGAAAGGAGTAATGGGGGAAAGAATAGTCCAGATATAAAGAAGTGGTTCAAAGACCCAGGACCGTGAAACAGTATGACCCCTTGGACATGCCAATCATTAGGCATCTTGCAGGTCATTGGGCACAGAGCTAGTGAGAAATGAGATGAGAGAAGCAAGCAGAGTCCAGGTCATAGGGTGTCTTGTATGCTGTATTGAGCACTTTGGATTATATTCTTTTGATAATGCCCAACGTGGCATCTTTGGAGTGTTTCAAGTAGGGAATGACTTGGTGAGACATGTGTTTTCGGGAGCTTACTCTGGCAGCTGTTTAGAGATTAAATTAGAAAGTTTGATGTCTGGAGACATTTTATTCATTCATTCGAGCATTTTTAAAATATCCTTTTAACTGCCAGATACTGTCTAAGCTCTAGGAATACAGGAATGAACCAAAGAGATAAGATCTCTAGGCTCACAGAGTGTTTTGCAGAGGCAAACAGATAATAACCAGACAAGTGAAGAGATAAACAAGAAAAGTAGAAGATAACGTTAAACACTGTAAAAATGAAAAATAGGCTGACATAAGAGAGACTGTCTGATGGCTACTTTAAATTGCACAGAAAGAAAGACCTCTCTGAGCAGAATCTGAAAGCCAGTCAGTCTATGATTGGGAGGTAAGCATTTCAAGTTAAGAAACACTGGTGCTAAGAAGACAAAAGTTTAGCCAGTTCAAGAAATGGAAACAAGGCCAGTGAACAGGATCAAGAAGATGAAGGCTAAGCAATTAAGTTTAATAGGTAGACCCAGACTAGAATTTAAATGCCATGTGGCCTGAGGCAACAGATTTGGGTTTTATTTTAAGGTCCATAGGAAGTCACTGAATTGCTGTTGCTTAGTCGCTAAGTTGTGTCCAACTCTTTGCGACCCCATGGACTTGCCTGGAGAATTTCATGAACAGAGGAGTCTGGTGGGCTACAGTCCACCGAATGGCAAAGATCTGGACACAACTAAGTCACTGCATGCTTTTAGGCAAACAAGTGACATGGTCTGACATGTATTTCTATGTGATCACAGGCTGCTTTGTGGAAAGTAGACTGGAGCAGAAGTAGAAGGAAATAAATTGGAAAGCTATAGTAGTCATTCCCATGGGAGGGATCAGGGTGGACTAGGTTGATGGCAGTAGAAATGGAGAGAAGCAGAGGGAACTGGGACATGCTTGTGTAGAGTTTAAAAGGTCTTTAAAAAGTGAAAGTGAAGTTGCTCAGTTGTGTCAGACTCTTTGCAACCCCCTGGACTATAGCCTATCAGGCTCCACCATCCATGGGATTTTCCAGGCAAGAGTACTGGAGTGGGTTGCCATTTCCTTATCCAGAGGATCTTCCCGACCCAGGGATTGAACCCAGGTCTCCCCCATTGCAAGCAGACTCTTTACCATCTGAGCCACCAAACAGAAGTTTCAAAAAAAGGTCTTGGTGGGTGAATTAAATCTGGGGAACAAGATGAAAAGTGATATCAAAGAACACTGATGAACACTCAGCGTGTGTAGTGGATGGATGTTGGAAATGTTTATTGAGAAAGGAGCAGGTCAGAGAGAGAAAACTGGGAATTTCTATGGGACCATGTTAAACGTGAAAGAACCATTACGTCCAAGTGGAGATGACCAGTTGGGAAATGGATGTACATGGCTGGAGTTCCAAGAAGAGGTCAGAGCTGTAGATAAAGATTTGAAAGTCACCCTCATGCATTGTTTCTAAAGCTTTGGGACTGGCTGGGACAACAAGGAGATGGTGTAACTGGAGGAGAGGATGTTACCCAAGAACTGGCCCTAGGTGCTGAGAGAGATGCAACTATAGTTTGAAAAAGATACTGTGGCCTCACAGAAGCCAAGAAAAGAATGAGTGGTTTTACAATATACTTTTTTTTAAAAAATAAGATATCATTATAATAAGCAGAGCTTCTTTTGCAGCAGCCTAGCTTGTCTCTGTCTTTTTCAGCTCCGAAAATTTAGTACTATAAGAGATTTTGACACAGAATAACAATAAAATGAATCTTGCTAAGCCTAAAGCTCAGGCAAGAGGCCAGGGATGGATGTGGGAAACTTCAAAATTGAAGTCATTGCAGTGGGTGAGTGAGATTACCCAAAATGGGTGTAGAAAGCCAAGGGCAGAAAGAGCCCAACAAAGAACATCTAGAGAGTGTTTAGCAATGAAACATTTAGCAACACTTAGCACCGGTTTAAAGAAGGAACGTTCAGTAAGACAGGAGTGGAGCCAGGAGAACATTATTATTATGTCAGGGGTGGAGTGTGAAATGCTACCAAAACGAGGTCTACCCTTAGCAGACCTCAGAGAAGTAAACAAAAAGGATCTTGGTTGTAATGGGTGGGGAAGAGGTAAGAAAGCTAGGAAAGTAAGTTTGAACTATTCCCTCGGGAAATGAGTTGTTTCATGAGTATACAATTTCAGTTTTACAAGATGAAAAAAGACTTCTGTGAATATACTCAACACTATAGAGCTGTACGTTCAAAACTAGTTAAGATGTAAGTTTTACATTATATGCATTTTACCACAACATTTAAAAAAATCTTTTTATTTATTATTATTATTTTTTTCAAAAAGTGACCATCTTCCTCTGAAGCTGGAGAAAAAGAAATGAAACTGATGTTAAGGAGGAGTTAGTTGACATCAGCACAGAAAACAGAGAGAAAAGTGTACATTAACGTGACTTTTCTAAAATATAAGGTGTGGTCGTCAGTGCTAACAGGAGGGCAGGCAGGAGTGACTCCAGCCTCAGTTATCCTTGACGTTTGGGAAAGACACCTTAGTGAGATCATTTTACAGAAGAGTCAAGCTTTGTTTTTGCCTGTTCCTCTGCTGCTAGACAGTTTTTCCCTGAAGGGTATAACTCATTGTTTTAGTCAGTTAGTGAGAATAATACACAGATAAACACAAACTCTTGTATTTGAGTTTTGATTTACATCAAACTTAGTATTCACATTAGTTCTTTTGTTCTGATCACACAGGAGAAATAAGATCATGACTTCTGCAGACAAGTAGCTTTGAAAATGTATTTATTTGTTGACAGCTCACCTTGCAATCTCAGTATGGTCTAAAATTAAATCTAGAGGATTAAAAGAGGAATAGTGGCAATTATTCTGGAAAATTACCACTGTGGAAAATTCTGAAAGAGATGGGAATACCAGGTCACCTGACCTGCCTCTTGAGAAATCTGTATGCAGGTCAGGAAGCAACAGTTAGAACTGGACATGGAACGACAGACTGGTTCCAAATAGGAAAAGGAGTCAGTGAAGGCTGTAAATTGTCACCCGGCTTATTTAACTTATATGCATAGTACATCATGAGAAACGCTGGGCTGGATTCTGAAGCACAGGCTGGAATCAAGATTGCCAGGAGAAATATCAATAACCTCAGATACGCAGAAGACACCACCCTTACGGCAGAAAGTGAAGAGGAACTAAAGAGCTTCTTGATGAAAGTGAAAGAGGAGAGTGAAAAAGTTGGCTTGAAGCTCAACATTCAGAAAATGAAGATCATGGCATCCAGTCCTATCACTTCATGGCAAATAAATGGGGAAACAGTGGAAACAGTGTCAGACTTTATTTTTTGAGGCTCCAAAAATCACTGCAGATGGTGACTGCAGCCATGAAATTAAAAGACCCTTGCTCCTTGGAAGAAAAGCTATGACCAACCTAGACAGCATATTAAAAAGTAGAGACATTACTTTGTCAACAAGGTCCATCTAAGGCTATGGTTTTTCCAGTGGTCATGTATGGATGTGAGAGTTGAACTGTGAAGAAGGCTGAGCACCGAAGAATTGATGATCCTTTTTTAAATTTAAATTTATTTATTTTAATTGGAGGCTAATTACTTTACAATATTGCACTGATTTTGCCACACATCAACATGAATCTGCCATGGGTGTACACATGTTCCCCATCCTGAACCCCCCTCTCACCTCCCTCCCCGTACCATCCCTCTGGGTCATCCCAGTGCACTGAACGGTGGTATTGGAGAAGACTTTTGAGAGTCCCTTGGACTGCAAGGAAATCCAACCAGTCCCTCCTAAAGATCAGTCCTGGATATTCATTGGAGGGACTGATACTGAGGCTAAAACCAATACTTTGGCCACCTGATTCAAAGAACTGACTCATGAGAAAAGACCCTGATGTTGGGAAAGATTGAAGGTAGGAGGAGAAGGGGACAACAGAGAATGAAATGGTTGGATGGCATCACCGACTCAATGGGCATGAGTTTGAGTAAACTCCGGGAGCTGGTGATAGACAGGGAGGCCTTGCATGCTGCAGTCCATGGGGTCGCAAAGAGGTGGACACGACTGAGTGACTGAACTGAACTGAACTGAGTGGCAATTTTTATTTCAAATATGAATTATAATATCTAACAATTGAATGCATTTACTTCATAATGTCAGAAAAGAAGCACTCATATATACAAAAAACACCAAAAATACGTACAGCAAAACATCACAGCACAATGTTATTTCTTCCCATCTAATTATTAGTGCCAGTGAGAGTAGAAACAGAACAGATGTGTCTGAACTCTGCCTGGCATTTAATTTACCCCAGTGCACATGTGCAGGAATATTTTATTTGCTTGCAAAATTTTATTTGCATCTATATAAACAGGCTTGAATTTTTTTAAAAACAGCAGAGTATAGGTACAACTCTTTATCATGGAAATGTTTATAAACAATTTTTGCTTTATTCAAAAGTATTTCAATGTGTATCTCTAAAAGCTAGGAACTTATTTTTATGAAACATAGATATAGTATTATCACATCTTTAAAAATAAATAACTCCTTGAATGTCCACTCACCACTTAAACTTCCCAATGTATTTTCTAGTAGTTCAAATGGGGACCCCAATAAACTCTGTATATTACAATTAATTGACATGTACTCTAAATCTCTTTCAATCTGTAGGTTTCCATCTTGTCTTTCTTTTATTTTCCCCCAGCCTCTTCCTTTTATATTGAAATTAAACAATGAATGCGCCAGAAACTATGCTAGATACTTTATGGATATCATCATATTTATTTATCATCAGAAGTCCTTTATTACACATAGATATTACACTGCCTAGATACAGGGACTTCCCTGGTGGCTCAGCTGGTAAAGAATACACCTCCTAATGCAGGCCATGCATGAGAGGTGGGTTCCATCCTTCATTTAGGAAGACCCCTGGAGAGGAAAATGGCAACCCACTGCAGTATTCTTGCCCGGAAAATTCCATGGACAGGGAAGCCTGGTGGACTAGAGTCCATGGGGTCACAAAGAGTCAGACACAACTGAATGTACACACACACACACACCCCTAGATACAAGATCAAGAAATAAAGGCTAGACTGAATACTAGCAGTAGCACAACTGAGTTTACATTGGCAGAACTCTTTGACTCCAAAGATCATGTTCTTTCTACTAGTGGTGGCCTCCCAAGTCACACTGTACTTGGGTCTCCAAAGCTCAAGACTCTCTCTGATTCCTTTTAAAATGCTATTAAAGCAAAGTTGAGCCCAAGCAACTCATGTACCTGAGTTTCTATAACAAATGCAGGAATATGTGTCAAACCTCCTAACCATTTAGCTATTTCCAGTTAGTTCTCCCAAAACAACAGAAATTACTGAAATATCAGCTGAATGATCCTCCCACCCCCAGCTCCTGGTATCAGCTTTCAGTCTTCAAGAGGTGAGAAGGAGATGAAAATTTGTTGAGAGTGACCAGAGAGTGCTATAAGGAAACAGATTCGAAATGGTG